>VDFB02115148.1:0-10000 GCA_007258455.2 Sequoia sempervirens
CATCGAGAAGATTCAGAAAATTTTATTTTTGTAGGTATTTCGGCGCATCTGAAGATTGTTTCGGCACATCTGGGCATTTCTGCGGTGCATCCGGGAAACAGAGTAGTGCATCCGTCACTTTCTACAGCGCATATAGACATTTAGTTACCGCATATAGGAAATAAGTTAGCGCAATCTTTATGTTTTAGAAAATAAAAATAAAAAATTTTGCATTTAGAATAGTGCATCTAGGTTCTATTTTCGCGCATCTGGGTAACAGAGCGGCACATTTGTAGTTTGTTTTAGCACATTTAGGTGAGAGAATTGCGCATATGGTCCCTGTTTCTGCGCATCTGGGTGACAGAGCTTCACATCTGAATTGTAACTGAGATTCTGAGTCTGACGCCTTCCGTAGACAGAATTTCTTTCATTTTTTTTGCTGGGTTTTAAAATGAATCAATCTAGGGTAGCCACCACACCTTTATCATGTAGTTAAAATGAACTCCATGTTTGTTGTGAAGCAAAATCTTCACTTAGAGTAAATCACTTTTGATTTTGGTGCACATAACATGAACTTGTTTACTCTTATTGACTGTGCTTGAAAGTGGTAGGTGATTATGCTCTCACCCTATGCAAACTAGGTGATCAGAAAACCAGACCCACTTTTCCCTGTGTAACCTTGACTCAATAATTGAAGTATCCTCTCCCCTTGCACACTTGTGCGATCCTGGGTGCAAGAGAAATAGTTATTGACTCTAGAAATTGGGCTTGCCTTAAGGGAAAAAGTACTCACCTTAAGGGATGACTCAAACCGGTAACGGAGCTAAGGCTAAGCTACCCCCAACTGGTATATAAATGTAAATCTTAAGGGAAAACCTAAGGTTGCTTGTGCGGATGTGTCATACGGATGGAGTCGTACTCCCTTAAACCCCTCGCTTGAGCTTAACCCCTTTAGCTAGAGTGCCACCTTAATGGTGATTAATCTCTTGCCCCATGTATGGCCACTGGGGTGGGGTCCCGAACTAAAAACTCTTGTATAGAAAACCAAAAACCTTCTATTTGCTAGTGCAGCACCAGTCGGTGTGAAGGCATCCACACTTTCATAGTTTGTAGTAGAGGTGATCAGCTCGCCATGGGAGTTTCATGGGGTTGGAAGCTTGGTTGGCTTGAGAAGAGAGTGCACTGTAAGGGGGAGCACATGTAGCCAAGCTTCTGGATTCACATGCTACTGATATGCGGTTGGGGAAACCCACGTGGAGTCTAGCGGATATTGTCCTAGCCTAACCTAGGTTGTGCTTGTCTTATTTTGTGCTTGGTTACGAATCAACTTAAATCAGACTGTTTGTTGTGCTTTCAAAACATTAATCTCGCATAAAGATCATCCAAGAACTAACATGACAAATTTCCAGCTGGAAAACCGGTCAAACGGGTCATTAGAAAATTTGTTCCAGCAGCATTTAGGAGAAAACCGTGAAGCGATTTTAAATTTTGTTCTCGGGCGCGACTGCGGTTCTCGGTTTTGGCACATTTAGGTATTCGCGCATACGCGCTCGCTCTTACGATCTCAGATATTTTGTGCAGCCGTGATTTGGACTCTTTCTCCAAATAAGATTTATCTTTTCTCTCAGAGCACATTTAGGGAAACGTAATAACGCGAAGTCCTCGCTTCACGTAACTGGACCCTCTTTTACTCCCATGTTGAGAAAGTGGAAATCAACCAAGTTCACCAAGAAATCAGTTTTCAATAGGATCAAGAAGCCCAAAACAAACTTAAGTTACAAAAAGACTTTAGATCGTAGAGAATTCCTGTATAAGAGTCAAGATGTCTTGCTCCATTATCGCACATTCCTCCATAGATACCAAGACTACATTAGGGGATTCACCGATGATTATGCTGTAGAACCTTTGGCTACCCAAGCTTATTATCAAAGATTAGCATTGTCTCAACGTCACAATCTTAATCAACCTCTTGAGTTTGAGAATATACCACAACCTTCAATTGAATATTCAACGCGTCCTAATCAAATCCTTCAGTAACCTTTGATCATATCTAAGGATTTCTTACATATGCCTATTTTTACAAGATCTCAACACAACAAGCTAGGAGAAACTTCTCTACAAGAAACTTCCACACACAACATTCAAGAAGAAGGTGAACGTAATAGTCCTCTTTTTAGTGTGAGTCGCAATCCTCTTTTCGGTGACAACACTATGGCTGATAAAGGGGAAGAGTCATTGCTTAAGAACACAAACAGGAACAAAACTCCCGTAGATAGTGATGATGAGCAAGAGGAAGAACTTCAACTTAAAGAGGCATAACAGAATCCCAAGTTTCTTAAAATCCTTGAACAGATTATACAACGTGACAAAGAGAAGTACTTCCTTTTCTTAGCAGATCAAGGAGCTAAATTACCTAAAGACTTTGATACTGAGAAATTAAAAACCACGGAAGAAGAGCCATCTTTATCTAAATTCGCCTCCTTAGAAAAATAGTTTAGAGAAATGCAGGGATAACTCAAATAATTACGAGGAGGAACCGCAACCAAGAAATACACTTTGGATGACATATGTCCTTATCCTTTTGATAGAAGTCTCAACATGATTCCATTTCCTAAACACTGTGAAATTCCCAAATTTGATCGTTATAATGGAAAATCAGACCCAGTTGACCATGTTCGAGACTTCTGAAACATGACATTGGAATTTTCCCATGAGGATACATATTTATTGTGATTATTTCCTCGAAGCCTTAGAGTCAACTCTATGGAATGGTTATCTAAGATTACACCTCCTATTCGAACATTTGAGGAATTGATAAATTTGTTCATAACACAATACTCCTACAACATTCAACACCAGATCACCATGATTGATCTTTGCAAAGTTGCGCAAAAACCTGGGGAATCTTTCACTACCTTTCTTCAAAGATGGAGGAGAATGTTCGCTAGGTACCCCCGTCATGTCCCTGAAAAGGAGAAAATGGTTACTTTCATCAATAGCCTCAACTCAGAAATGAGCTATCATTTAAATCTACACTGTCCACCTTCCTTTGAGAAATTGATTGAGGATGCCATCACCATCGAAAGTGCTTTGGTCAAAAGAGGGACAATAAAACTTGATAGGGACAACCCTAGCTCATCTAACCATTACAACAATCAAGACAAGTCAAAATTTTGGACCCGCAACAAGAACATTGTAAACGATGGTGTTGTAGATGCAAATCATATCACGACTAGGCCATTTGTTCTGAGCACCCCAAACACTACTCGTAATAATAATGTCAATTCAGTCACGAATCTAGGAAACAATCATCCCCCTCCAACGCACAACAATCAGGGGACTGTCAACAACCAAAACTATCGAGGACACAACAACACCTTAGGAAATACCTCAAACACAAACCCACAATGTTTTCCATTCTTCTCCAATAAAAGAACTTTCACTCCACTAGGACAATCCTTGGAATCAGCTTTCAAAGAGGTTATGGAAAAAAATGTCCTGACGTTACCACCGCAATGCAATTATGAACCTAGTATAAAACCTCCATCATGGAATGAGGCATATTTTTGTGACTATCATAGGTGCAGAGGTCATCGCACAAACCAATGTCAAGCTTTGAAACATGCTATTCAAGACCTCATTGACAAGGGCATTATCACAGTAGAAGGACAACAGAAATCCAATGAAGATCACCAAGCATTTCGCAATCCTCTACCAAATTATCAAAAGGGAGAATCTTCTAATAAAAATGTGAATCAAATTGATGATAATGTAATCCGTCACCTCTATACAGACGATGAGCGAGTCAATGTTATAAAAATTAAAGAGAAAGTAGACAATGGACAAGTAAATGTCACAACGAGAGCCCAAGCTAAAGTTATCTTAAAGGGTACCTCTTCAAAATCCACTGAGACCTTCCCTCAACATCAATATGACTTAGTTCACCAACTTCGAAAAACTCCAGTTCAATTTTCCATTTTTGAACTCCTAAAGATTTCCCCCGCACACAAGGAAATTTTAGAAAAAGCGCTTTTTGAGACGACTGTATCCACAGATTTGGATGTGAACCAATTTCAAGCCATGGTAGGACATTTGTCCTCACCTACATGTCTCTCATTTTCTGACAAAGACGATGTTTCCATGACCCATCCCCACAATTCATCTTTATACTTAGAGGTCATGATCCATAAGTTCCATGTTAAACATGTTCTAATAGATGGAGGGGCCGGTCTAAATATATGTACCTTAAAGGTGGTTCAAGCATTAGGATTTGCAGAAGACTCCATTGATCCCAAAAGGAAGATTACCATTAAAGCCTATGATGATGAGGAGAGAACGTCAAAAGGTCTAATCATGCTACCAATTAGAGTGGGCCCTGTTATCAAAAATACCTTTTGTCAAGTTTTAGATCGAGATCTTGCATACAACATCTTGCTGGGTCGTCCTTGGATCCATGAAATGCAAGTTGTTCCATCCACTTACCATCAATGTCTTAAGTTTCCATATGACGGACAGGAAATCACTATACCAGCTGATAATTCAAACACTCAAACTTGTGCCAATATCAAAACTCATCAGGATACTTTGGTTCCAAATAATCGAGAAGCACTTGCTGATACTTCTCCTAAGCATAATACACAAATCAGTCAATTAGCCAAAAGCTTTGACAAGAAACTGCAGTTCAAGGAAAGTGGAGTTGGGGAGTATTCCCTTTGTCTTGCTAATCTACCTACATCTCCTAAGTCACATGGAAAGCCTTCTATTACACAACAACAGATATCAGCAGCATCAGCATCAGCAAAAATACAAGCAGAGTCCACTACCAAGTTCAATGGGCAATTTGTCAAAGAAAAGTTTCCCATGGGAGATTCTGAGGATACAACAATTCTAGATTGGCTTTATAAGGATGAAGAAGAAGCAGTTCTAAATGTCACCTTACCAACAGATCAATATGGAAAAGGATATTCCATCATGCAAAAGATGGGATATGACAATGGTCCTCTTGGAAAAAGGAAAGAAGGTGTAGTTCAGCCTATCCATCTTCCAGGGCTTGCTGCATATGATAAAACGGGAATAGGCTATGATGCTACCAAATCTAAACAGTCACAAGGTAATGTTTTTACACTACAAGAAGGTTTCGATAAGAAAGAGACATGTTTGGCATCAATCCTAAATTGCATAGAAAATAATTCTGATACCGATTCTACTGAATATGAATGGGATACCATCCATAATAATGAATTTTGGAGGGACAAGGAGGTAGATGTCATACACAAGCATACGCCCATTTTAATCAAAGGAGAAGGATCAGGATCCCAACCACAAGAATCTGAACCACAACACAACTATGAGTCTAGTGATACTGAGTCGGATTTTAACAAACAAGACTATCAGGAGAATAGTACCATCATTGACCTACCTCATACCTCGGATCCTATAGATAACTCTATCTTGACCCTAACTATAGCCGATTTCACAAAACCAAATGATGTATTACCATTAATTCACCCTGATCTCATTGACTGGGATCTGACCGAACCTATTGATATACCTATTTTTCCCAATGACGAGGCTATCATAAACTTCCTTTCTCTTGAAGGTGTTGATAATTGTTCCACTAGCAGTTTTCGGTATGAAGTCTTTAATCAGGAGAGTGTCAAGTCTCCTAGCTGCAAAAATGAAAATAAAGAAAAATAATCTAGTGGTGAAAACCAGAATATGGCAGTACTAGATCAAGCAAAAGATAAAATAAAGAGTGTATCAGATGGTGAAAACCTTTTTAAGGCACCAGCTGATGGGACTCTTGACACTCTCCCGGAGCACTATCATGAGCGATCGCCCATCTTGATCGAGCCTACAAAGGAAATCAATATTGCAACTACAGATAATCCAAGGATTTTACAGCTAGCTGAATCAATGACAGATAAAGAAATCCCAGAGTTCATGAACTTTCTCAAAGAAAATCAAGTTAATTTTGCTTGGTCATATGCAGACATGCCAGGCCTTGATCCTGATCTCATTATGCATCATTTATCTATCAAACCAGGAGTTAAACCAGTAAAACAAAAGCTCATAAAGATGAATCCTCATGTAGCACTACTGGTTAAAGAAGAACTCAAGAAGCTCCTAGATGCAGGTTTTATAAGACCAATTGCCTATGCAGAATGGATCTCCAACATTGTACCAGTAGCAAAACCAGACAAACGTGTAAGAGTATGCACTGATTTCAGAGATCTTAACAAACTTTCCCAAAGGATGACTTTCCGCTTCTGAGCATCGACACTATAGTTGACTTGACAGCAGGCCATGCCGTGTACTCATTAATGGATGGTTTCTCTGGTTACAACTAAATCAAGATCGCACCAGAAGACCAAGAGAAAATAGCTTTCACTTGCCCATGGGGAACATATTGTTGGAATGTCATGCCTTTCGGCTTAAAGAATGCTAGAGCTACTTATCAAAGAGGTATGACCATGATCTTTCATGACATGATGCACACATTCATGGAGGATTATGTAGATGACATATTGGAAAAATCACACACCAGAGAAGGACACTTGGAAATACTGTCTAAAATATTCACCAGATTGGAGAAATTCAAAGTTCGCCTAAATCCTAAGAAATGTGTTTTTGGGGTCACATCCGGAAAGCTGCTAGGATATATTGTTTCAGAAAAAGGAATTGAAGTAGATCCTGTAAAAGTTTAGGCAATCATGCAGATGCCTCCTCCGAAGAACATCAGTCAATTGAGGTCATTACAAGGGCGACTACAGTCCATCAGAAGATTCATTGCATAATTGGCTGACAAAAGTCTACCATTCACACATCTCCTACATAAAAATGTTCCTTTTAGATGGGATGATAAATGTGAAATGGCATTTCAACAAATCAAGCAGTACCTGATGAATCCACCAGTTCTCGTTCCACCAAATCTGGACAAACCATTGATCTCGTATATTGCTGCAATCGAGACATCCTTGGGAGCATTGTTAGCGCAGGAGGACCATGAAGGGAAGGAACGTGCCATCTATTACATTAGCAGAACATTGACAAGTCATGAGCTTAATTACACTTTCATTGAGAAGGCTTGTTTAGCAGTCATCTTTGCTTCACAGAAATTTTGACATTACATGCTAACTCATACAATTAATCTTGTTTCAAAAATTGATCCACTCAAATACCTTCTAAGTAAAGCATCACTAACAGGAAGGTTAGCAAAATGGGTCATGATTTTGAGTGAGTTTGACATCCACTATGTTATCGCAAAGCAATCAAAGGACAAGTTATTGCGGATCAACTAGAAGACGCTCCTCTACAAACAGAACATCCCTTACACATTGAGTTTCCAGATGCTGATGTTTTCACGGCAGACTCTAAGCAGTTATGGTCCTTATACTTTGATGTTCTTTTTACTCCAACATGGATCAGGCTGACATTCTCTTTGTCACCCTCAAGGACAGCATTCTGGTCATGGGCTAATGTTCCATGCATAATAACATAGGTGAATATGAAGCATAATCAACTTGGATTAAAGGCGACATTGGAATGGAGGATTAAATTTAAGTTTGTAAGCGACTCCGGTCATTAATCAAATTAATAATGACCTCGGACTAAGATGACAAGTTGTTGCCATACAAGAAGATGATTGACGACTTCAAAAAGTACTTTGTGAACATTCAGTTCACACAAATTCCAATGATTGACAATAAAGCAGCTGACGCTATGGCCATGATCGCCTCATTGATACAACTCAGGAAAAAGCAGACTCGCAGACACAATTGGAACAAAGTGTTACACACATATGATTTTAAAGCCAGGTGTTGCCACCTAGTGGGATCGATTCACCACGACAAGTAAGATTTGCTTACCTACCTAAAGACACTTTACCACGACATCCGCAGCAAAGCGTAACTGCTCGACAAATCCTCTCGATACCACCTCATAGCTGATACCCTTTATAAGTAAATGGTCTTGATGGTGCTTTACTTTGATGTCTTGAGCGTATGAATCGTAGCTTTACAAAGTTCATAGGGCATTTGTGGTACTCATTCAAGTGGACTAACCTTATGCAAGAAATTGATTAGAATGGGCTACTACTGGCCTACAATGGAAAGGGAATCATTCACTTTTGTTAAAACATGCTCAAAATGTCAGATTCATGGGAATCTTATTCATGCTCCTGCGCAAGAACTTCATTCATTTACACCCACTTGGCCATTCTCTCAATGGGGGTTAGATCTAGTGGGCAAAATTCATCTTGCTTCTTCAAATGGGCATAAGTTCATCACCACAGCGACAAAATATTTCACTAAGTGGATTGAGGCAGTACCTCTCTCTAAAGTCACTGGAAAACAAATCTCATCCTTCATACTCAACTACATTATTTGTCGATATGGTATTCCTAATGCCATTATTACAGATAATGGTCGACCGTTCAAAAATCAGGATGTTGATGAACTTTGTGAAAGATTCCATATTTAGCACAGATATTCCACGCCTTACTATCCTCAAGGGAATGGCCAAGCAGAGGCCTCAAACAAGACTATCCTAAAGATCTTGAAGAAAACTGTCAATGACTCAGGGAAGGATTGGCATGTTCAACTCAATCCTGCCTTGTGGGCTTACAGAACTAGTGTCTGAACGCCAACAGGAGCAACACCTTTTTCCCTCGTCTATGGAGCAGAAGCCATACTGCCTTTAGAGGTAGAAATACCTTCATTAAGAGTATCACTGAAAGGTCTCATAACAAAGGATGAATATAGAGTTTCCCGACTGCAAGAATTAGAACTTCTTGATGAAAAGCGACAAAGAGCTGCTGACCATTTGAAGGCATACCAGCAGATGATGTCTCATAGCTATAATCACAAAGTAAGGCCACGTACCTTCCAGGTGGGGGATCTAGTTCTGAAAGATAACCCACGAAACCAACAAGACTGAGAAAAGAAAGGAAAATTTGAACCAAATTGGCTAGGCCCTTACGTGGTTATTGCAGTCTACGGCTCTGGAGCATACAAGTTATCGACGCCAAAAGGAGACCTATTTGATGAACCCATCAACAGCATACATCTTAAGAAGTACTATGTTTAAGTCAGAAAAAGTCCTGAAGAAATCCAAAAACAGCAGAAAAAGTCCTGAAAAAATCCAAAAACAGTAGAAAAAGTCCTGAAGAAATCCAAAAACATCAGAAAAGTCCTGAAAAAATCAAAAAACAGCAGAAAAAGTCACGAAATCAAAAACAACGAAAAAGTCACGAAAAAATGCAAAAATCAAAAGAGAATGTCATGGTGAAAACACGGCAAGCAGGCGGGTCTATTGGCCAATAAAAAATCAAAAAGAAATAAAAAAAAATGCAATAAATACGGATGGTGAAAATCTGGCAAACAGACTCTATCCGTACCTTTCCATCTATTAGTTCCTGTTTTGCACTTTATCTTTTCAAAGCTTCCCTTTTTCCACATCTTTTTCACATCTTAGGGTCATCAATCGCATCATCCTGCCGCCATCTGCCTAGAGGGTTAAAAACGTCTTACCATGGCTTGATCATTTGTACATATTCTTTTCCGCAAGTTGTGTCAATAAACGGGGCAAAAACTCAACTGGGGGCACTTAACTTTCAGAGCATAACAAAATAGCAAGACTATGACATAGAATCTGAGCATGCAAACAAACAACAAACTCATGCAACAACTTTATCCGATAGTGAAACACTTTTCAGCAAGATGTCATATCCTTGTCTATTGGATGATCCAGAAATCAGAATAATGCATGAAATAACAGTCTTATATGTTTGACCAAAAGTTGTTTGATTTTTGATATCATTACTCAGGAGCATACTCAATGATGTACTGAACTAGAGTAGCAAGGAATGAGAATGGTCTTTCTTTGTCTGCTGTGTTGAGGTTAACAGTCAAATCTGATGCAAATATGTCATAGGACATGACGATCAAAGCAAATATCATTAATGACAGTTCCACATTTGCATCAGAACGGTGGTTAATCTTTGTCTGTTTATGCAAGAAAT
>VDFB02115149.1:0-37368 GCA_007258455.2 Sequoia sempervirens
TTTGATGAAAATACATTAAACTATGATTAAGGAAATGATTAATGATTTATTGTTTGAGATGGATTAAATGACCTAATGATTTATAAAATTATTTATTGAGAAAGTTGAATGTTTATGAAATGATCATGCATGAAATATGAAATGGATGTGAAAAAATGATTATGGATGGGATGACTTATGACTATGCAAACATATTGAAGTGAATATGCCTATGAAGTGATTAAATGCTTATGCAAATGTTTCTATAAGATAGATGAAAAATAGCTTAATGAAAGATATATTTAATATATTTAAATAAAATAGATCGCTGAAATGTGCAAAGGGTCACATGAAGAATGCAATGACATATATAAATATGGAGATAATGAAATAAGTCATGCAATAGATGAAAATGGTTATGAAGAAATTTTTATGCATCTACATTTTTCCCCTCATTGAGACAATGCAACCTGCTGCATTGCTTTAAAGAAAATATATGCCCCAGTGAATGGAAGAATGAGGAAGGATGACAAGGAGGTAGTTGGATGCCCCCTCGAGAGGACATGCAGGTTCCAAGAACATGAATGCACTCTCAAAAATGATGAGAGGACTTAGAAGATGAAGGGGAAAATGAAAGAGGGAAATTTATAAGGATGATGAAGAAAAGATGCAATGATGAAGGGAATGGATAATGATAGATGAAAAAGAGATATCAAAGAAGATGATAGTGATGAATCTTCTTGTGCTTTACAAAGTGATTTATCATCATCGAGCGGTAAAATATGAAAAATGGACAACAAACACCATGGTATGACATAGACCAAGGTGTGCAAGGTCTTCCATCTTTAGAACAGATAATCACAGACAGGGAATGTGCTAACTCATACTAAAGGAAAAGTTGCCCCAGCCTTTTTGTCAAGGCAAACCATAGACAACAATCAAATAAAAAATGAGTCATGAGACATCATCGCTCCTCTAAATCCTTTGTGGGACATCCTCGAGGTAGCTAGTAACATGACCAAAGAAAATCCAAAAAAAAAAGACAACACAGACCAAGAAGATCAATAGTCATTCAAATTGTTTGCTAATAAGTGTTTTCCAGTGAGTTAAGGGATGAAGTGAGTGACGAGTTGATTATTGCAACAAGGCTTGGTTTTAGGAGAAGAAACATGTAGTATAAGATGTCAAGTCTAGTTTCAATCATGCAACTACGTGTATAAGGAAAATGACAAAAGGGGACAATGACAAGGTCTGGTTTCAAGAAGGACACATCCTATGTAAGACCCTTGGTTTGTGATTGATTTGACTTGTTTGATTGATGTGAAAAATGATTGAGTTGATTTGGAGACCTTGAAACTTGCTTATTTTTTTGATTTTTGATTTTTGTTTGAAGTGCAGATGATGATGTTGTGTTTGAGTTGACAATGTCTAATTTATTTTGACTGATTCAAAAAACCCTAAAAGATTGACCTAGGGGGCCTTGAGGGCTCATTGATAGAGAGCCTTTCCTATGTAGCAATGTGTTGAGACCTCGTACTTCGACATGATCCTTGACTTTTTTTTGATGATAAAGGACTGAATCATGATGTTATTTGACAACACCTAAAGACTGACCTAATGCCTCGGGAGCACATCGATAGATGGACTTGCCTATGTCCAGTTGTAGAGGCAATGTAGTTCAACAATGATAAGGGCTAACATGAGTAACTTTGACTCTAATTGGTTGTGACATGTTTTGATTTTTTTTAGATTTTGGGAATATTTGAATTTTTTGGATTTTTTGAATATTTAATTTTTTTGGATTTTTTCAGGACATTTTATGATTTTTATGGCTTTTCTTTTTAGGACATTTTATGATTTTTTTTTTGGATTTTTTTTAACATAGTGACTTCCAATGATGAGTACAAAATCTAGTGTAGAAGAAGGATATTTCCCCAGTTGGGTATAAGATGAACCAATAGGGATGTGATGTGACAAGGTTTGTCATGAACAGATGATGCAGGAGAAAGACACAAGACATTAACCATTTGGAAGTCATGATAAAATGACAAGGCTTGATAATGGATGCTAAGTGGGAGATGATGGAAAGTAAAGGCCTTAGTATGAATTAGAACGAAAGACTAGATAGAGTGATAGTAGATGACGAAGCAAAGATTGACTACTCATGGCACTTATTTGTCAGGTTTTCACCATGGTACTTATCCAGGGTGCCTGTTTACCTAGTTTTTACTATTGGACGAAATTATTCTCTTTACTTTTTCCCTCTTTTTCTTTTTGTTGTTACCAAAACGCCTATTTTCTAGGTTTTCAAGTTTTCTTTTTTTCTTCAAGAATTTTTCTCTAGCTCTCTGAAGCTAGGCATGACATTGATAAATGTCAGATCCATAGACTTCCTTGATGGTGCCTCGATCTTGTGTGGATGACCGTGCTGGATGAAAGGACCTGATCATGATGGGGATTACGAGTGGAAAATATGAAGGATGATAGATGTGGTAGATGGAAGAGGCTATGGTAGGATCCCTAATGTGCACACTACATGGGCCATTAGTCTTCAGTCAAAAAGGAGCTTGGGCAACCAACGAGTTAGAGTACGAGAAAGAGTTGTCGTCAAAGATACATTGAAAGACATCACCAATGGAGGGATATGATGGATATGTGAATATGGATGGATGGAACAGAGTATATGGTATGAGTCAGAGTGACATGGATAGAGACCTTAGATCAACGAGCTCCTTATTTGAATTTTTTCCTTGATAGATGCCCCTAGTTACTTTTGATGGAGCAGCATACTTGCAGATCGACTTTTTCTCACTTTTACTTTTGATTTTGATTTTTGATTTGTTCAATAGATTTTTATTTTGGCTAGGGGACTTATCTTGATCTTCTTTTAATTTTGATTTGTCTAATAGATTTTTATTTTGGCTAGATGAATTTTATTGATTTTGTTTTCTTTAGATCTTATATCCTTTGATTTCTAATCTCCTTTTAAAGATATTTCGTTCATTGGAGATTTTCCTTTATTATTTTCTTGAGCTATAACTTGTTGATCCATGTCTATGATGTGAGTGGATGTGAGTGAGATGGATGAAATAGGTGAAGTGATAGGAATGTTGAGTGGAAAAATGGGAGTGGTGACACCATCAATGGATTCTTTGGGACTATCCTTTTTGGCACTACTAATGTCAAAGGAAGCTTGCACATCCTTGACGACCTGGAAAGATGGCTTAGTAGAGGTGACCATAGGAGATTCATATGCTAGACTAGGGTAAGTGGGATGGAAGGAGGATGATGGGATATCCTCAATGGGATCATGATCAAAGAGTGGGTTATTGTAAATGTCTTGGCCAAACAAGGGGTTATCATAGATAGGAAAGGCTTGAGGTGAAGAAGATATGGAAAAGGTTGATGTATCATCAGGGTCCTAAAAGGTTTCAATCCAAGCACGACCATCTTTTTGTGTTCCTTTTGTAAATATTTTGACATCAACATTAGAATTCTGATATTTTTCAGTAGCATTAGAATTGTCATTCATTGGTAAAATATCCATACGATATTCTCCACATCCCATGTCATGAATTTGGACCTTGGGGTTTGATAGTAGGGTAAATAGAGTGTATGACTTGGTCAATGAAGATGGATCAATGTAGTGAGATGATGAGGCCTCTTGGTTGATCGAAACTTGGAATGGAGTAGTCCCTTTTAGATTGTTGCAATATTGAAATGGGTCTGGATCATGTGCGATTATAATTTTAGTTCCTTCGTAAGGAAACTTCAGAAATTGATGATATGTGGATGGAACAACTTTCATGGCATGAATCCATGGTCTACCAAGGAGTAGGTTGTATGGTAGTTCAAGATTCAAGACTTGGAATGCAGTATCTAGTGATGCAAGTCCAATCTTGATAGGCAGTATGATAATGCCCTTAGAAGAACGTTCTTCATCATCATAGACTTTGATGACAATGCTCTTAGTTCTATCCAAACATTTTTTCATTAATAGGCCCAATGCATTTAATAGTTTTGAAGTGCAAATGTTCAATCTAGCTCTACCATCTACCAGACTCGGCTCTAACCTTTGTTTTTGTATATATAGCATTCCCAATGTGCAATGCCATTATGGTTTACCTGATGTAGAGAGAAAAGAGACGCGGGTGAGAGTTGGTGAGTATCCAACCATGGCTTCAAATTGGTTGACATCTAGGTTAGTAGGAACAAAGGTTTCTTTTAGAGCCTTATCAAGGATAGCTTTGTGTTTAGGTGATATGTGAAAAAGATCAAGGATGGAAATTTGTGCAGATGTCTTGTTGAATTGGTCAACAAGGTTATATTGGACTTTGGAGTGTGGCTACTTTGGAGGAGGACTAGATATAGTAATCTTAGCTCTACAAGTGGTAATGAAAATTTTAGGTTGCTTCTTAATGGTGATTGTGTTAACATGGTCATGAGAAACTCTGAGGTGGTTAATAATTTTGTAGTGAAAAGAGGTATTGGTATAATTGGCATGATTGTCTATCTTTTGACCTGAACTAGAGGCTTTCCCGTGATCTTGCAATGTATTCTTGAAAATTGTGTCGTCTTTATTGGAAGTTTGTTGTTTTCCTTCGAACTCTACAGTATAATTTTCAATTAGGTCTTGAATTAAGTTTTTTAGTTGACGTCATGATGAGGTCTTATGCCCTTTGATGCAATGGTAGTCAAAGAAGGAATTTTCATCCCACCAAGAAGGTTTAAATTGTCCTGGGTCATATGGTTTGGGCTCATGGAGTTGTATGACGTTGGATTGTACTATCTTCTTTAGGACAGTTTCAATTGGTTTCAGTAAAGGAGTATATTGTCTTCATGGGTATTGTCTTGGTTGTATTGGGAGACCTCTTTCTTGGTTGTTTTGGATTGTATTTTCCATTGGTGTGGGGATCTGTGATGCATTGTTTTGTATCTGAGGTCCTTAGAGTGTTATAGTGGGACCATTCCTATTGACCACCTTAGTATTGACAACACCATCATTGGTCACATGTTTTTTTCTTGCCCAATATTTACCGTTGTCATTGGAAGAAGTCTATTGTGTAATATTATTGCCATATGAAATTTCACCTTGGGAAATTAGTACTTTTTCCACTATCATACCTTTTTCTACCAAGTCTGAAAAGTTTGTACAAAAATGTACTTGTAGTCGATGTTTTAATTTGGATATGAGACTCTCAACAAACATGCCAACTTTTTGTTTTTCAGGAATTTCAACAAGACATCGACTTTCCATGCTACACCATCTCTGGAAAAATTTAATGAAAATTTCATCCTCATCTTGTTTCATGTGGCATAGGATGGCTATTGTGATATCATTCTCAATGTTATAGGTATAGTTTTTTACAAAATTGTTTGCTAAGTCATCCCATGATTTTATAGACCCTTTAGGTAGTAATGCAAACCATTCAAGTGTAGGAACAACAAGACTTCTAGGAAATAGTCTCATTAAATAAGTGTGTTCAAAGGCCACATCTATACACATCATAGTAAATACCCTTATGTGTTCAAGTGGATTTGTCTTTCCCTTATATTTAGTGAAGTTAGGTATAATGTACCCATGAGGGAAAGGTGGCATGTAAATGCTAGGATCATATGGATATGGATGTAAATCATGTGACGTGTATGCTTTTTTGTTTGATAGTTGCATTCCTTCCATTTGTTTTTGTAAAGCAGCCACTTGAGAAGTCAAGGCATCTATCATAGGCATCTATCATAGGATTTTGTATGACATTATGTTGAGTTCCAAGGTTTGTATTATGCTGAGATGACATGTGGTGTGTGTAGGATGGATTTTGACTGTGTCCATAGGTATGAATGTGTGATGTATATGTTGGAATGTGTGAGGTAGCCATGTTGTATTGTATATGTCTGTGTAAATTTTGATGTCCAAAAAAGGATCCATATGCTATGTTGAAAGGGTTTGATGTTTGTGTCATTTTTTATCCTTGTCCTTGTTGAAATGGGCTATAGCCATATGAAATGTTTATGTTTTGGCTAGATGGAATGTTCATTTTTCTCCCTTGCAAGGTGTTGGTATTGACAAGAGGACCTTGTGACATGGCATTTGTGGTCAATTGAGATCCTTGGATAAGAACCCTTCTTGACTTAGGTTTACCAAGGATGTTGGATGTGGATGCCCCTATTGTTTGAGATGAAGACCCAAAGGAAGTAAATGCTGAGCTCAAGGGTTGCATTGTGAATAATGGTTGTGATGCGGTTTGTGTCATGGAATGTGACATAGATTGTGTTGTTGGGATAGATGAGGTGTTGGGGGTTGTGGTATTTTGGCTTATCACTGCAATAGGTATGGAGACTATAAGTTATGGTGAAGATTTCCCTTGGCTTGTTTGTGTGTTGTCTTTTGGTGGTGTTGCAACACATAAAGTATCGACATCAAATCCTTGGGGTAATTTAACTCCTTCATGCAATAGCTTAGCCAAGAATATTTGAGGGTCTAGTATGACAATTTCATCCACTAGAGAGGTAACTTTAAGATTTTGAGAAACAACCTCTACCTCTTCAATCTATACATTTCCATCTTTATCCCTAATGAGGAATTGTTGAAAAGGGTTTGTTATCTTTGGTTTCTCATGAGATGAAGGTCCCAAATTTTTGTTGTCTTGTGTTCCAAAGGTATTTCCATGTGGATCATTAGATGTGTTGTCAAGATTTAAAGTGGTGGTGTAGTTGTAAATGTCTTCATCATCATTAAAGAAATCCATGGCTTTGCGCTTCTTTTGTAATCTAGTTTCGACCATAAGAATATTTTCTCAAAATGGGGAATGCAAATGATATGAGATTAAGAGTATGTTTTTGGTATTTTTGGAATGCCTAAATGTAATGTAACAATTTTTTTGGTAATTTTGGTATTTTGAGAATGTCTAAATGAGGGTAATGACAATGTCACTATAATCTAAATTATGACCAATTCTAAAAGGGGAATGATCCTAATGCAAAGCGCTATGCACTTGGGACGACTATGGTATGAACTATGCACCTTTGTTGTGAAACTTAAGGAAGGAGTTACTAGCCAACCTAAGATAGTCCAATGTTTCCGAATGAAATTATCAATGACCTCAAGGAGAGTGGATGAAAAGTGAAAAATTTGACAAGATGAGCATTAAACTAGACTAATGAGTTTAAAGGTTACACCGAAATGACAAGGACTGATGTGGAAAAATGATAAGGTCAATGATAAATTTTCTTTGTAGCAATGGGCCTATGACAAGATATGATAAGTTTCCCTATTCCAAAGTTTTCAAAAAGGTGTATGCAACCTAAGATTTGTTTAAGTGATGCAAGTAAGCTAAATGAATGTGATGGCATGATGGGAAATGAAGTGAGAAAATCTTTGGTTTAAACAACTTGTTTGGAAAATGTTGGCTCAATTTGTGTTAAAGTTGAAATGTTATTAGATTTTGGTGTGATGTTCGTTTGAAGTATATTTTTGAACAAACACACAAGAAATAACAAAAAAAATGGTTTTGAGTTTGTTTTCAATCATGAATGTTGTTTGATTTTAGCAATACAAGCACAAATACTAAGGTTGGAAAGGACAATATTAGCTAGATTCCACGTGGGTTTCCCCAACTGCACTTATTCTTAGTGTGTGAATCTAGAAGATTGTCCGCATGGGCTCCCCATTACATTGCACTCACTTCTCAATCCAACCAAGCTTCCAACCCCCATAAAACTCCCATGGTAGGTTGATCACCTCTACTAAGAACTGTGAGAATGTGGATGCCTTCACAACGACCGTTGTTGTGCTAGCAAATAGATGAGATTTTGTCTTCTAACACAAGAGGGTTCTAGTGAATACTAGGGGACATGACACCTCACAAGCGCATAGCAAGCCACTTAAGGCTTTAACCAATCTACTAGGGGCACTTATACCTTTTACAAGAAAAGGTCAGTACCCATTTTCAAATGGTACTACATGGCTAAGGTCTACATACCATGAGGACTTGGCAGTTTAGTCTCATCCTTTTATATACTGGCCCAAGTGAAAAACCAGTTGGAGTCATTCCCTCTTGTGAGGCAGGCCCCTCTAAGGTTCAAAAGCTAAAAATAGATGGGTCTAGTTTTTATCACCAAGTTCACACAAGGTGAGAGAATACTCCCTACCATCCTTCAAACACAACAAACAGTGTTCGTTGACCCCCTAGTTAAGCCTATGTGAGAGAAGACAACTGTTCATTTTAAAGAACCAATTGAAATGTGTTCTGAGCTAAAAGACAGTCAGTTTCAAAATCATGTCTTCAACGAATGTCCTGCATCAAAATCTCATTAGTAGTTTCATGCCTCCTTTCTTTGACAAGTGTGTGTTCTGATTTCAAGTCTCTATCAAAAAAACCTACAAGAAATCCAAATTAGCAAAATTAGAAATGAATCAACAATTAAACTATGAAGAAAAATAACATTAATCTAAATTTGAATTGGAATCTAATCTAAAGTTAGAAATTATTCTAAAAATTAAAAGCTAGTCTAAATTCTAAAATTAAAAAATAATCTAAACTAAAAACTTATCTAAATTAAAAATTATTCTAAATTAAAATTAGTCAAAATTAAAAGCTATTCTACATTAAAAGTTAATCTAAATTAAAATTAATCTAAAATTAAAGGCTAATATAAAATTCAAAACTAATCTAAATTAAGTTAAATTAAATATAAAGTAGAACTTAATCTAAACTAAATTAAATCTACTTTTGAAATTTAAAAATTAAAACTAAATCTCAAAAAATAAAATTAAATCTAAATTAAATTGAATCTACATTCTAGATTATGTCTAAATTAGAAAAAAATAAAAGCTAAATCTAATTTAAAAGTAAAAAGCTAAATCTAATATAAAAAGTTAAAAGTTAAAAACTAAAAACTTAAAAACTAAAATCTAATTTAAATGTTAAAAACTGAAATCTAATTTAAATTAAACTAAATCTAAATTAAATTAATCTAAATTGAAATTAAATCTAAATCTAAAATTTAAAATAAGTTAGTCTAAAGCTAAATTTAAAAAAAAAAAAAGAAAAAAGAAACTAAAAATATAATTTAAAATTAAAAAAATCTAAATTAATACTAAGACTAAAAAAATAAAAAATAAAAAACTAAACTAAAGAATCAATATTAAAACTTAAATCTAAATTAAAATGAGAGTAGCAAGCCATTAATTGAAGTATGTTAGGAAATGCTTAATTGTAGGATAGGCTTCAAAATGAAATGGCATGATTGCAGTATACATTTAGAAATTTGTAGGATATATTCGAGATGAAATAACTGCTATGATGGTTGTTGTCAATGATAGTTTCCAATTTGAACTTCGCACAGGAAAACCAAAGATGGAGAAATACTGAACTCTCATGCCAAAATAGGGGGAAAAAGTAAATGATTTCCTACTTCTAACCATCTAAAGATATTGAGCATATTATCTTCCATGCTTGAGAATAGAATCAACAACAAAGAGATGCTGAGGATATTGAAGTGAGAATTGATGAGACTAATAAAAATGCATCCTTTTCACATAATAGCGGTGTAAATTATGAAGATCTTGATTGACTCTGTGATAATTACTAAAGATAAATTTACAGCAGGAAAATTGTGTGAAGCCTTAAAGATAGGCATGGTTGCTGGGATGATTGAACATTCTTAATTCATTGCCATCATTTTTTTTGTGATTCCACGGGTGTAAGGAAAGTTCTGAATTATTCGCAGAGACATCACAACATGCATATAATATGAAAAATGAATTTCTATGAAAGAGGAGTTGCTATGAAATATTTTGACAACAACAATCATGTATGCAACAAGCAACAATCATGCCTGGCAGCAAGCAATAGTAATGCCTGACACTAGCCAACAACTATCATTCTTCAAAATTGTATGCATATCTAGTGAGAAATGAGAGTTGAGCAATTAATTAAGGATCTTTTGAAGCATTGAAGGCAGCACAAACATTCACTAGGATAAAGAAAATGAGAGAAAAGAGGCACAAACTTTGATATCTCCAGAAGAATGTACAAAACTAATTGGTAGAAGGTCTCAAATATAAGACATGGTAACTTCATTATTGCAACTTCAATTTTGTAAATGAAAACTAATGAATCTATGAAACCATTAATATATTCCATCACATCGAGGGTTCACCATTATGTAATGCTGAAAAATTGAAAGCTAATGATTAATCTGTAAAACATCAATCAAATTCCCAGTAATACATTCAATGAAGCATCTCAAAACGAAAATGCATGCAACATAAAACTAAATCAATAAAAACCACATGAATTTTCAAAAGAAATCTATCTCCATTGCTACCCTCTTTCACAATATCTTGATTTTGGTCTTAAATTTTTGCAACAAAACCACAAGAAGTTATGTGATATCGGATGATAAGAATGGGATTCAAAATTTGTGTGTCAAATGTGAGGAATAAGCAAGTATTTATAGATGAATTAATGGGATGAGTCCATGTTATTGGGGAAATGTGGGACAAATGATTGAAATGAGACAAATGCATGCACATTGTAAATAGATTAAATTAATGAATTATGTGAAATGTTTTGATGAAAATACATTAAACTATGATTAAGGCAATGATTAATGATTTATGGTTTGAGATGGATTAAATGAACTAATGATTTATATAATGATTTATTGAGAAAGATGAATGTTTATGAAATGATCATGTATGAGATATGAAATGGATGTGCAAAAATGATTATGGATGGGATGGCTTATGACTATGCAAACATATTGAAGTGAATATTCCTATGAAGTGATTAAATTCTTATGCAAATGTTTTAATAAGATTATATTTAAATATATTTAAATAAAATAGATCGCTGAAATGTGCAAATGGTCACATGAAGCATGCAATGAGAGATATAAATATGAAAATAATGGAATAAGTCGAGCAATAGATGAAAATGGTTATAAAGACATTTTTATGCATCTACATTTTCATTTGAGCTTATTCCTTGAGGTAGTTGAGGATAATTTTCTCCTTATAGACTCTTCCCTATCCTAGAGACTAAAGAGTAGTGAATCTCCTCTACATTTTTTTTTTAGGTAATAGAAGGAAGAAAAAGAAAGGAATTGGAGGTTGGTTCTAAGTAATATTGAGTTGTGTATATAATCTAGTTATGCTATATATCTAGGTAATTCATATAGATTTTCTTAGTCGTAAGTGGTTGAAATGATGAAGGTGTTTGTATAACATAGAAAAATATATAATTTTCATTGAAAAAGGGGGTTTAACCTTTGTATGTTTTGTAGGAAAATACATTAGATGTATAGGAAAAAACTCATTATGGGAACTTGTGAAGAGTGTCTCATACTAAAAATAGTGTTTACTTGATAATGATAAGAGTATGTTTTTGGTATATTTTAATGAATAAATTATTTAAAGGATTGTACCATGATAACATTAAAAGGGTATTTTATTTCCTAGAAGAAAAAAGAGCCACTACTAATGTTTTGGAAAAGCCAAGACTGCTAAAAGAAAGAAGCCAATAACTAATCAAAAAGGAAAAAGGGAAAAGTTTACTCAAGTAAATGTTGATGATGATGAGGAAGATGAGCAAGATGAATTGAAATCCTAATATTGAAGAGGAAGAAGAAGAGTAAAAAACAAGAAAAAGAAGAAGATATGTCCATGGAAAAAGAAATTGAAGAAGAAACAATGAAGTCTCCTCCAAAAACATCTAAACATGAGCCTCTACAGCTCTGGGCTACTATTAATGTAATTATAGAGCATGATGCACTAATAGAGGTCATTGTACTTTATGATGAATGACTATTACTGACAAAAACATAATTGAGAAGTAAATAATCATGTATTTGAGTAGCTTCAATATGGATCTAAATGAAATCATTTATTGAAATTCTGAAAGCCTAGTAGATGTGTTGAGTAACAGAAGGAATGAAGTTGTTGTAGAAGAAGCACATGAGGCAACATGCATTAGAAAAGGCTGGTGTATCCATCTATCATGAAGAAAGGGTGAAATTATCTTAATATTAAGCACAATAATTTAGAATCAAGCAAAAAAAAATGTTCTAATGGAGCATGATAAAGAAGAAATTAAGAGGATGGAGAATGAAATTGAAGAAAAGACAACAAAAATTCTAGATGGAAAAATGTTGAAATAGTTTGTGATCAAACCCCTTTGGATACTTTAGATATACCTGATGTGTCTGCTCATGACTTAGATACATCATCTTTTGAGGATAATATGACTAAAGATTATGTTGTAGTTGAAAATGCCAAATTGAATGAGGCGAGTTCTCCTCCAAAGAATACAAGTGCACAAGGTGTAGGGGACCAAAGTAAAATGAGTGTCTCACCTCTAGAGAACACTAAATCTGACAAATAACATAATGTGTCTCCTTTAGAGAAAGATGATAAAGAAATGGAAGAACTTTCTAGACAAAAAGAAGGAAAAGATGTTTTTGGTGTACACAAGGTGCAAGAAGTCTCTAGTATGGAGATAGAAAAAGAAGATGGGAAATAAGAGGAAAAGAAAGTTTAGGATGCAAAAGTAAAAATAGCTAAGAAGCAAGATGATTCCATGGAAGGATGTCAAGGTTCTTCATCTATAGACTCTTTCAAATATCTACTAGAGATGCAAATATCTAGTTTCAGTCATTAGTTACACCTCAAATTTTTTAAATTCCAACACATGAGGGACAAGTTGACTTGGAAAACATCTCTCCCCTCCATAAGCTACAAATTTTTGATGCTTTGCATGCCTCCACAAGAAAATAAATACTAAAAGAATATGTGAAGAGTGAATTAGTTGATGAGGTAGTCAATACTATTCAGGAAGGTCTACCAAAAGTAAACATTGATGTCTCCCTACATTTGAAATAAATGCTAAAGCTCTTAATGGGTTCCTTCAATGATCAATCCTCTTAAAAGTACAATAAAAGGTAGAACAAGAGGCCTTGAGAAAGATAAAATATGAGAGAACAGGTGAAGATTCAAATCGGTGTGCTAATGCACATAATAGATTTTAGGAAAATATAGAAATGTTTAAGGTTTGTACAAATGTAGCAACAACTTTTTATCATTTTTTTTTTGAAGTGGCCAAGCTCCACCAAATATATCAAAAGTTAGATTGAATCTACTCAGTCACAAATTATGCAATTGGTCAAAACATATGATTTATCAAGAGATATGGATGGATCCACCAGGGCACAAATTGAAAATCTTCATGTATAGTTGACATTGCTTTTGGATCAAAGAGAATAGTTAAAGATACATTTTTGTTTGCTAACAGAAGTAGTCAATGTGTGGCTTGCATCATTGTCTAGATTGATGATCAAAGCCCATAGAAGTTGGTCAAAAACTGAAAATTCCTAGTAAAATAAATGAGGTTGAGGAATTGTGCATAGATTTTAAATGTCAAAATCATAGTCTCGCCTCAACAAAAATAGACTAGAATACAACTCTAGAGCAATTAAATAAATTTCACAAGAATATTCTACCTTACAAAGAAGCTACAAAAGGGTAAATAAGACAATTTTTAGTTTGTATAGTTTTGCAGATACTTGTATTATTTTAGATATACCATCAATTTTGGGGCATCTCCATCTTAGGGGGAGTATGTAGTAAGGGGCATCTCATACATTATTGGTATTTTGTAAATAGAAGATATCATGCCTTTTTCCCTTGATGTCAAACGAGAAGAGGTACATATGGGTGTTTCCATCAATGACAAAGGGGGAGATTGTTGGCAATAAGTGTTGTCATTGATGTTAACCTATTAGGGGATTTCATTGGTGTCATATGTGTATGTTGAAGTCTATATATATTCTGAAGATAGTGCAAGTTTAGAGATATAGTTAGATGTATGAATGGTGATCTGATTGGTGTTTATGAGTGATTTGGTGGTTCATACATGCATTTCTATGATAATATCATTGTAGATTGGTGTACCACACATTGAGATAAGTTGCAAAAGATTTGTAAAGGTATTAATGTAATGTATTCACTATAATAGATTCATGAATTTTTTATTTGCATCCTTCCATGGAGTAAGTTTGTGTCTTCTAGTTCAAGAGATAAGGGTGAGTCCAAGATCATGGGGGTCAAAGCTGTGGCGATATGAAAAAAATGTTGCTAATGACTTTTTTATCTGAATTTGATGAAATGAAAAGGATTTATTGAGAATTTTTTTAGATTTCTAAAAATATAAGATATGCCTTATTTGGAATTAAATAGATAATTATTATTAAATTTCTACATACATTCTGACTAAATTCTTGATTGATAGGTTGATTGAAAACATCAATAATTCTTAAATGATTTCACCATTTTTGAATTTGAAAGATGTGTCACATTCTATGCTTCCCATACTATAGGATAAAAAAATAAAAAAAAATGAATTTCATAAATTTTTGACCAAGTTATGGTGGTCAAAAAAACATGTTTTAGTATTTTTTAAAGAAATTAATAAAAAATTCACAACTAATTATTTACTTCTGGACAAAAAAAATGTGGCACATCCGGGCATGTGTCCTCTACTTATATTGAAATTTTCAAAAAAACATTTTTTTTGCTTGTTGTTAGGTTGGTCAGACATGCATCTAATTTTTATTTTGTCTTGAAAATTTAGTACCACTGCATTGAAATTTGAAATTTTCACCAAATAGATTTACTTTTTTCCAAAAAGGGAATAGTATCTTAGAAACTATATTCAATTTTCTACAACTTATTTTCTTACATATTTTTCAAATTATGTTAATAAATTATTCAAATTTTTATGTCAAGTTGCCTAACTCTATTTTTCTTAAATTTCATTGCCACTTAAGGACCTAGTTTGGATCCCCATGATCCTTCTCTAACCCATAAGTTGGTTGTGTTGTGAGGTATTATATCTAGGAAATCAAGTCTTTACACCTTCCACAAAAAGACTTAGAGCTAACAATGTTATGGTCTATGCAATATAATATTAAAGGCTTGTTGGAATGCTCCATATTCCTCTGGTGAGATAGATGTGACCATCCAGACTTGGTAATGTATTAAAATAGGGGCGTGGGTTATTCCTTGCAAGTCTCAGGCATTTTGGTGGTCCACAAAATCAGTTTCCAAATAACAATTTTCTATAGCTTGTCTGGAATGACCTATTCCCACACTTTCAGTAGGTTTCTTCTCTTGCACCATTTTATGATCATATGGTTAAGGAAAAGGTCTAATGAATATTGTGCATGATCTACAATCCCTACATCTTGGTCCGAATGATGATTTTGGTACCTCCTAGATATGTGAAGTTAAAAAATTAGAGTATTGATGGTATTGATTCTATTTGGGGTGACATGAGTTGTTTTTTTCTCTATGGTTGATCCTAGTCAATTAATTTTTTCTTGAAGAATGTGTTGTGATGCATTTAGGCCTCGACATAGCATATGATGATCTGAAACTAAATCTCTTTGATTTTGGATATGTTTTGGATCTGACCCATACAATATCAATCATTTTATCCAACAGTCATCTTGGAGCTAACTTAATTGGTGATTTATTCTATTTTAGAGGATATATATAGAAGATCAAATTCATTTTTGAAGGTGGTGATTGATAGTAAATTGAGATAAAGTTGAATGAAAGAGATGAAGTGTCTAAAATTAATGTGAAGGGAAAATTATGTGAAATAATGATTATAGCTTCAACATATGTTAGATGCTTCCTCAAATGAATTCACAATCAACTATCGCATTATATTATTCAAATATCCTACTTTGATATAGTGAATCTCATTATCTCCTTTCGTATCTTGTTGTAAGGTTGTATACCTAAGTCTACAAGTCCATATGCAACGAGCCTTAAACATTGTAATTCTTGTTATCAGTAAGCTACATATATTGTGATTTAATCCTCACCATTATTTTTCCCTCATTGGGTTTTCCATGTAAAAATATTGGTGTCTTCATGTGATGCATGTGTTCTTTTCTATTCTGTTTAGTTATGTGATGTGTTGTTAATCTACAAATGGAAATGGTTAAGTTTTAAGATATTTTGATTCACCCCTCCTCTCAGCACATCATTGTGTTCAATAGTTAGGAGTATCCATAAATAAAATATATATGTTTTATCTAAATTGAGAATTATAATCAATTTGTATGGGAATGATATTCATCTCCCCAATCATGTATACCTTTTGAATTGACCTTGTAGGTACTAGGTCAAGTCTTTAATCTAGATATCATATGGCATTAGATTTATAAATGTGCCTAAATTAAAAAGGAAGGTACTAATCCAAGTATTTAATAGATATCATATGGAATCACATTTACGAATAATAATTTTAAAATGTTGGTCTCTTGCAAATAATAACATGATATTAGGTTAAATTTGATAACCTTTTTAAACTAAGACTAGAGTTTATACCACATAAACCAAATGTTCAACATAACAAATTAGATGATTTAAATTGGATTTTTTTTAGAATGATGGTAAATAAAATACCCTAGTGGCTATATAATTCAAGTTCTAGGAAAGACCAATAAGAAACTAGGAGACCTAGAAGCTCTACCTAGATAAGAATTTTGAGTAATTATTTCTTATAAGATTTATAAATTATTTGGTACAATGGAAATATAACACTTAGAGAAAAGAAATCCTGATAAATTAGTATTTTATTGATTGATGAGCATGTGGACCTAATAGGGTTCATTAAAAAATAATAAGAAAAGACCCTTAATGGGGTTATGAACACTATTGGGTGTAATTACATGGGGATCATAATATTTTTTGATTTGAAAACTTGGTAAATTACTTCTCTAACAAATTATGAGAAATATAGATAATCTATCAACCTTTAATTTATTTTTTCAGAACTACATACAAATCAATTTTTAACCATACATGTACTTTTGTTCTAGACTAGATCCTAGGTGTGATTCTCTCTCTTGGAAAAATTATTCCATTTATCATGTCCTTTTAATTGAAAGTTTCATATTATTAATTGTTTTAAACTAAGATCCTTTGGTCAAATTGGATGCTACCTATTATCTTGGAAAAAAAATTATTTAATATGAGAATATAGGATATCATATTTAAAGACAAGTTCTAGGACACTAAATTTAGACATCAAAAGATCATTGAATTGAAGTACAATATTTGAAGAGAATTCTCAAGTAGCAACATTCACAAGTTACATCAATTATCAATATTTACTACATCTAAGTATTCTTGTCAAATTGACACTAAGATTTAAATTGAAGATTGAAAATAAACAAATACTTCAACCCTCTTATAAAAGACATCCATAAGTACTTGTTATAACCACATTGGTTACAAAATAGGATATCTTTATAGGTGCATGAATGGAACAAAAAAAATTCACAATAGAGATCAAAGTCATGTGCTCATAACCATACTATCCTAGGATTAATTCCATTGATCATGTCCTTTTAATTCAAATTTATTATTAATTGTTTTAAACTAACCCTTATGTCAAATTGGACACTATGTACATCATCTTGCCTGAAAAATTATCTGTCTTAAGAATATAGGGTATCATATTTAAGGAAAGTTATAGGACACTATTTAGACATCAAAAGATCATTGAATTGAAGTACAATATTTTTAGAGAATTATCAAGTAGCGACATTCACAAGTTACACCAATCATCAAGATTTACTACATCTAAGTACTATAGTGAAATTGATAGTAAGGTTTAAATTGAAGTTTAAAAAGAAACCGATACTTCAACCCTCTTATAAAAGACATCCATAAGTACTCGTTATCTAACCACACTGGTTACATAATAGGATATCTTCGTAGGTGCATGTAGGAATCAAAATCATGTACATATAACCATACTATCCTAGGATTATACTAGATGTCATGTGATAGCATCCAAACATGGCCCATAGAGGTTAGAGGGGTATTTGTGAGGAAGAGGCATGAATGATGTGAGCTAACAAGTTGGGTTTCCATAATAGGATCTACAATACTAATATTTTTTACATGTAAATTATGATTCCTATATCTAACTCTCCTATGTAAGGGTGCATAAACCCTATTTTACAGTGCAATAGAGCTCAAATTGATAGCATATTTACCCTATTTAAATATAGTGAAATAGAGATCAAATTCATAACATAAACCTTGTTTATGCAATGCATAAACCTTGGTTTTACAGTGCATAAAACCCAATGAAATGGTGCTTTCCTTCATAGGTTGTGCCCAAATCTACAGTGCACCTTCGCTCGAAGTTGGGCCCTCTATCAATGGTCGTCATAGCCTTCGAGCTTAGATAAACTGTTGCTGTGGTTCACCTAAAATGAACCATCAACAACAATTTGAAAATTCATATATCACTTAAAAACAATAAAATAATATCTTCCATCGAAGGTTTTTTTTTTTTAATTAAAACAAGAAACTTTGATTGAGGATGAACTTTCATTGAAGGTCCATATTCGATCGAAGGTTTTTTTTCAAATATTTTTGAATGAAGGTTCTTTAAGAAATCTTCCTCTCCCTCCCAAAAATTGAATGTCCCAAAAGTTGGATTGAGTATTGTGTTTTTACCCGCATAGTAGGTACATTATGCATCCCACCTTCCAAAGATGAGATCCCAATATTCCCTTGTAGTTTACATTGAGAATCAAATTAGAATGTGCTATGAACTCAACCATTAGTGCATCATGAAGATTGGATACCCAATGGATAAATGGATTTAATCTGAAGAGAGTTGAGAAAGCATTTGATGATTGAAATTATTAGACACAACAAATGTACACCCATTAAGAGTAGAATAAAACCCACCAGAACAAGAAAAAACCACATCACCATATTCTCAAGATAGAAAGGTCCTAGCATCCACTAGTAGAGGAAAGCTATTGATAGATGGCATCCATTACACAACCAAATTGTAGACTTTAGAAAAGGAAACCTGAAAAACTCACACCCACAAGTGGAAATTTTTTTTTTGGAATTAAAAATTGTGCATGAGCAAGCATGGGACTCTATTGTTAAGACTTTGAGAGTCTGTCTTTCTATTTTTAAATATATTTTTTGTTAAGAATAATGAAATCCTTTGCACGTACTTTTCCATTAATGGCATCCTCTACATCTATGAGGAAGAATTTTATAATCAAGAGCTTTAAACCTTTCTAAAAGCTACAACATGAAGAATACCACTTTTGGGAAGAGGATATAAAATATCCAATTTCACATAGATTCTAGCTTTAGAAGCTTGCACATGATAATGAAATATTTATGAAGTATATGGATATCTTCATGTAACCAGCAATTCTCTCAAAGACATAAGTGGACCAGATATCTTGAGCAAAAAAATAGATTTGAATTCAAAGAGGGCTTACCGATGATATTTCCTCCTAAGATTAATAACCTACATGCCCATGTTTGATAAAAAAACCCCCAATATTTAGAAAGAAGTAAGGATGTCCTAAAAATACTCCATCTCAAAAAAAATCCTTAGCATAAATTACTATGAAATTATTTAACACAAGATCACATTTCATATGCTCCCTAGATCTTCAAATTTGCTTCTTGCCTATAAAACCATTTCCTCGAAAGAAATATGAAAACCCAAGAATCTACAAATCAAAGGATGCCCTTAAAAAGTACAGAAATTCTTCTTTAAATTATCAAGATTGATATTCCTAAAAAAATCCTCCTACTTACCAACCACAAAATTGGAACATCAATTTCTTTATTACGAATCAATGAACTAATTTTAAATCCAAAAAGACAGAGAAGGGGAACACCCCCTCTACCATGATCCATTACAAGGAAAAGAGAGCAAACGAAGAAAAACAAAACCAAAAATCAACAAACTCGGAAAGATACATATTTAACGTAAAAGGTAGGAACAATTCACCTTATATTAGTTTAGCACGACCTCCAAAATAATTCATGTGCTGAGAATACAAGAAGTTGCATTCTAAAAAGAGTCTTTGTAACAATTACAAATTAAGATTCGTCTTATTTGAAATTCCTTTTACTAGAGTAATAGTAAAATTTAATCACACAGAATAGTATACTCTAAATACCTACTGCCAACAACCAACGACTTTCACGGACTTAATCTATTTGCTCCAGAGTTTGATATTTCTCCAACGAGATTCCATGCGAGATGAAGCGTCGAACTGAGCGTACACTCCACTCTTAAAATAATAGCTATCACCACCTCTCACATTAACCGCTAACCTCTCCTTTCCATCCACGAACAAATACAATATCCTCTTGTGTGTGTCATGGATAACATTCAGATGAAACCACCGATCATAAATGTCGGGTGTCACTTCGTCGGTATGGTATCGCTTTAGATCTCCATCCACAACATCTAACATTATCACTGTGGCGTGTACAACATACCCATGAATCTGCATCACGCATACTCCATCCGTACCCCGCGGAACATACCCCTTGCCTTCGAATTGCCACACCCCGCTTTTATAGTCCTTTCCCTGGAATACGCCACCTTAAATTAAACAAATAAAATAACATGTTTCGTCGATCTTATATAAATTTCAGAGGAAGATGATGGATTAAAAATAAATCACTAACCTTGATGCGGATTTCTGTCCTGGGCCTAGTGCTGGTATCGGGCTTAAAAGGTTTGTCATCGCTGTAAACCCACATGGAATGGACGCCATCAATGTAGCTGTAACGCTCCGAGAGTTTTCTATCATATGGTTTTTGTATCTCAATATTTGCATCAGTTAATTCCACCTGAGTAAAACCATCAGTTGGTGACCCAGTTGTCTGCGCATAACCACTTCCTCCTACCCAAATCAAAAGCCCACACAAGAGAGCAAACATCCTGGCCATTACGTAATTTGGAGGATTGGAAGCAGAAAGTCTGTCTACTAAATGCAACCCTCTGGTTATTTATTGGGAAAACACATTGAACTGTAGTTTTAAAAATTTCAAGTACTCGTCGGGGTGCATGCTGATGAAGTTTACATTGAGGAATCTGTCGCTACCGAAGACATTGATTAAGGTAGCACGGAGGCTTCCTTCGTGATCAATTAATTGGAACAAAATATTATCGAGACATTAAACAATTCAGGAAAAAATTCTGCCAAAGTAGAATGATATATAAAATGAGATCATAATCACACAGGCATTTTAATAATTGGATTTTCTTGCTCAATATCTTCTCGTCATAATCTTAAAATAAAATAGCACATAAAATATAATGACAATAACCAGAATAATAATGACATTTAATAAATATATGAAAGATTCTATTACTTATATCTTTTAACTATAATTTCAGAAAATTTATTAAAAGAAATTATAAAAAATAAATAATATATAAAATGAAATCATGCTGTCACAATAACAAGAAAAGTATTTTAATGATAATTACATAAATTTTTGGAATTTTGTTTTTAATATTTTTCAAAAATAATGTTAAATAATTTTTTTTATAAATTTTAAAAATAAAATCCTAATCATGAAAATTATGATACTTAAATAAAATTATTTAAAATTTAGTCTCTCTTATAAAATATATTCTAAATAAAGTTCCACTTAAATTCATATAACTGTAATGTGAAATTTGTATAACAATGTCATTTTCCATCAAGTTTTTTGTCCATTTTGATGAGTGTCTTGATACATTTACATATTAAGAAATGACAAATTTTGGTATAAAATCAAGGCCCTCATAACTATTCATTAATCATTTCCCAAAACATTATTAGTCAAATGAAAATTTATAAATTTATCAAGGAAGCACAAAAGCTTTGGTGCAATCCATCAATAACAACAAAATATTATTGAGACATTAAGCAATCAGGAAATATAAATTGACATAATAGAATGATATATAAAATGAGATCATAATCACCCAAGTATTTTAATAATTGGACTTTCCTCTTCAATATCTTCTCATCATAATCTTAAAATACTACATAAAATAAAATGACAATATCCAAAATAATAATGAATTTTATTATTTATATCTTTCAAATATATGTATATACATATGCATGTATGTATATATACCTATATATGTGTGTGTGTGTGTGTATGTATGTATGTATATATGTACTTGTATATATGTATATATATACATATATACATGTATATATATATATGTATGTATATACATACATATATGTATATATATATATATATACATATATATACATAAATATTACTATTATGACAACAAAAGATATTTTAATGATAACTACATAAATTTTAAAATTTACTATAATATTAAATAATTTAATTTTTAAAAATAAAAAGTAAAATCCTAATCACTATGTTAATTATTTAAATTTAGACTCTTTAATTAAATATCTTCTTAATATGTGTGGACTATGGAAATGGAGTGCATAACTTCCTTTATCCACACCAAAAAGGGGAATGAAGAAAGAGGAATGTGATTTCACAAAGTTCACACTCAAGAACAAATCCTTGAGATTCCAAAGCAAGAGATTGAAATCTAGCAAAGGAGATTGTTCTTAAGGCTAGAAATTGATGAAAGAGACTCATTATTAATGCAAAACTAAGGAAATGCAAGATATTTGAAAACACATTGTGATATGCAAAATGACCTAAAAATGCAAGTAAACTATAACAAAAATTAATGATATTAAAGGTGTACACCTGAAAACTGGGAAGTGATGGAGAGGAGCTCTAGAATTCTACAAAAGTCACTATTCAAGCCCACTAGGACTCATATTCCAAGCTTGGAGACTTAGTCCTATTTCAAGGAGATTCTGTCAAAACGAGTTTCAACCAAAAGGGTAGTCAGAACTACAAAAACCTTTGTTCAGGCCTGCAAGTGGGACTCATATTCCACTAATGGTGTATTTATCCACTTTCAAATTTTGGGAAATTCAAAAGTGCAATCTATAATTCTCGTTCTGCACCTTAGCTCTTGATAGGTTTATGGATCCGAAACTTCAGAATTAGACCTATAGGTGTTCTCCAAGCTTCTTTTAGGGCTTTGAAAACTTTGAATGACTTTGAAAAATTGTTGAAAACTTTTCACACCTTACTCTTTAACAAATCTACACACTAGACCTGCAAAACACATGCAAAGAGGGGGAAAACTATTGAGGGTTAGTGAATAGGTGTTTGCCTTGGTGAAACCCCAGTTTGGTAATTAAACCCTTGAAAATGAAATGAAATGAAAAGTGAATTGTGAATGAACAACATGCAATGCTACAACTCACCAAAACCTTGAAGTAGAAATTTGAAGATATGCAAGTAATGGCTCCAAAGTGCTTGAATGCTCTTGTAGACAAAATGTTTGAATGTAAAATCACTTGATTTCTTGATTAGAAAATTAGGAGAATTAGGGAGGATGGAATGAGAGGAAAAACCCTATAGTTATACTTGATTATGCAATATTTCCCAAAAATACCACATCATAGGTTGACCTTAGGTCTTAGAAAATAATATCCTGCTAGAATTTTGAAATAATTTTGATTTTTGAGCCAAAGTGGACTTATTCACCCCTAGTGGCGAATGGATCCCACCTAGGCATTTTAAGTGGGTGTCAGAAATTAAATGTATTAAATGATGTTTATCAAGATTATTTTAAAAAATACACTTAGTTAAGGCTTGTAAGTGTAAAATGGGGCCAATTAAAGCATAAGAAAAGGTCAAATTATTAATGACAAGCCTAGAAAATTATGAAATTTTGTTACAATAATTTACACCACTTTGAAATAAGGCTTGGTAAGTGATAAAAAGAGGTTATTTAGGTGAAATAAATTAACAAGACCCTAGAAAAGTGTGAAAGTGTGTTACAACACTTTACAACACTTAAGTAAGGTACCTCTTGAATTCTTTTAGTTTTCGGGCCCAAGACCTAATATGAATGTGTTATCCACATTACAACATTAAATCAAGGAACAATTAAGCCAAAGTCAGAAGGAGGACCCAAATAAGACAAAAAGGGTAGAAGGGTTACTTTTTTGGTGTCCAGAATATGATTCCAATTAAATTTACGAATTGTAATGGTCAAATGTGTAGAAGAATGTCATTTTCTATCTAGTTTTGTGTTCATTTTTAGAAATGTCTTGACACATTTATGTATTGAGATATGACATGATTTTGTACAAAGTCAGGTCCCTTTCCTTACACTATCATTTCATAACTACTCATTAATCACATCTAGAAAAATTAATTATTCAAATGAGAAATTGTAAATTTATATCTTTAATCCTATTATAAATTACATATATACTTATTGTTAGTGTGTTAAGTTTAATTTAGGGATAATTAGTTTTTTCCCATATGGTATATTTTAACTCGTTTATGTTTTTCAAAGCTTTAAAAGCCTGTACAATATGTAATTTTATCATGTCATTTTTATTCACTCTTTTATGGTGAAATGGCCTTGTGTTGCCTCTCTTGTTTGTTGTGAATGTTTTTGTTGTAGATGGTGCTCATGGGAGGTGGATGACACCTACATGGTATCAGAGCCAACCATCCTGCTATCCTTCCTTTTGAGAGTTTTCATTGTAGAGTTTTGAGATCACTAGTTTTTGAATACATTCAAAAGAATGTTCATCTTTATTATTTCCAATTTTTTGTTGAATCTTTGTGAAGGCTGTCATTAATTTTTCAAGGGTATTTGAAGCTCAATTTTTCTGTGTTGGGATTGTGATTTCCTTTGAAACCCACATTTTATTTTGAGGAGGCACACATTCCATGCCAGTAACACAACAATTTTCAACCTCAGATATCTCTATTGGAGCCTTATTCTGTATTGGTGGTCGAATTATTATTTTGTTGGCCCTTTTCTTAGGTCTATTTCTCCTATTGCAAATAAAGGATTTTCTTTTTCCTGAAGAGAATTTTATTGGATGCATTAGAGGCCTTAACTTGCATCTTTTATGAGGTACAATTTTCTATTTTGCAAGCCTTGTGTGAATTTTCTCTTTGGAGACCTGACCACCTCCTTGCAAATCATGTATCACATCTAGAAGTTGCCATTTTGAGGAAAAAAAATTTTGTTCACCAAGAAATTTTTTTTGTAGGCCGTGGTGGATTAGCATCGTTGTAGTCTCGTGATTTGATGTGATTAGAAGGCCCAAATTCCTATCTATGGAGGGCTAGTGTTTTGTATTCAAGGCTGAATTTTTAGTTTGGAATGTTGTGTTTTCCTTTATCTCCCTATCACGTGAGATAATTTGGAAGACTCGATTTGGTTTTGGAGGCTTTCTTTTTTACTATGGAAGGCCACAATCTAGCAACTATAGGCCCAAATCCATTGTTGAAAGGGCACAAATTTGCATCTTTGATAGAGGACGTGATTATTGGCAGGCCATGGGTTCATTGTCAAGCTACGATTCAATCTCCCTAGTGCCTTTTGATTTATTGGTGAAAACTCTTTGAAATTTTATATTTTATAAAATTTCCCATAAAATATTTAATATTAAGGTTTCCTTTTTTCTCATGACTATTCTTTTCTTGAAAAAATTCACTATTTTTTTACCATTGCTAGAACATTAATCCCACATTGGTAGTGTGGGGAATATTTTTGATGTTTAAATAGTGTTGCAGTTCCTTTCATTGGTGTGAGAAAGTCTCATGAGAGGCTATCTTGCTTGTGTGCTTGGTGAGTGATTTGGTGTTGGACCCCAACAAGATTTGTATGGACCTTAATAAGATTTGGGAGATATATTTGAGGGGATTTCTCTCCTCTTTGATGACAGTTTTACCATGGAAAATGATACATCTAGATTGTCTTTGGAGGTTGACATTGTTGAGCCTTCACTTTCATTTGATTCATCACATTTCTTAGTTTTTTTATCATGATTATGTGATGGATTATTCTATTTGGAGATTTCCTTCCTTTGTTTAGTTGGACATGGAGTGGCTTCTTCATCACCTGGTGGACTTGTTTCTTCTCAAGGGGAGAAGAGTTGCTTGTAAGCATTAGATCATCTTTTGTTTTCTAGGAATACTTCATCAACATTGAAGCTTCTTCATTATGGGGGATATGATATCCCCTATTTTCCTTCCTATGGGGAGATCAATGTACTATATATACATGATGTATATAGTCCTTAGGGGGTCCGATTGAGTACTCTATCCATGCATCTTGTCTTATTTTTTCTTTTCTCTCTTTTGGAGATGGGTATTTTTCCCACAGGGTTTTTCTCCTTTTCTCGAGTTGTGAGAGATTGCATTGTAAATGGGTCCCTGACATGGTTGAGTAGCCGATACCTATATTGCATTTTTACATTTTTGAATTTTTTATTCTCCCTAAGTTTGCACTTAAGGGGTGGTGTTAGTGTGTTAAGTTTAATTTAGGGATAATTAATTTTTCCCCTATGTTTTTCATGACTTTAAAAGCCTGTACAATATGTAATTTTATCATCTCATTTTAATTCACTCTTTTATGGTGAAATGGCCTTATGTTGCCTCTCTCACCTGGTGTGAAGTTTTTTGCTGCAGATGGTGCTTCTGGGAAGTCGATGACACATACACATATTAATTATCTCAAATTAAATAAAAAACTTCCAAATAGATGGATCAAAAAATAAAAATTTTATTTAACATATGCAAAGTGTGAGTAAAAAATATTTTGGAAGTATGTAGATGTGTGTGTGTGTGTGTGATATACTAGCCCACTTACATAAATATAGAGGTTAATTGATTAAAAAATAACTTAGATGCATTTATATGGATGTTGTTAAATAGATAGTATAATACTTCATTAGCTCATAATGGGATATTTAATACTAAAAATAAATACATAGGTATATCATTAGGTATTATTCGTAGATTGGATAATTATATTCATATTTTCTTTTAGGTATTATATGTAAAATAGTAGAAAAGGATGCAGGTTGTGTTTGATTAATAATAAGTTAGATCAATAAATATATGTTTAAATTTATCTTTTAGATTTTTTTGTTCATGAATCCATGAGAATTTTTTATGTTATTTAAATAATGATTAAATTTTTGTCCATTTAGTCCTAACTAGATGAAATGTTATAGGTTTTTTTTGTCATATAAAAGATATATTTTACTCCAAAGAGGGATTGATCTATGCATATTTTGTAGGATAACATGTAAGGTAAAAAGGAACAAACCATTGTGGTATCAAGTAAAAGGGTCTCATAAGGAAAATTATTATGTAACTTGAAAATGATTGAAAATCATATTTTCTTACAATCCCAATTTTTAAAAGGTCAATACACACTTTATTTAAATGATTACAACATGATAACATTAAAGAAGAAATTTGAATCGACCTTATGGGTAGATATGAGATGGGTGAACTCTCACATATTTAGTAGCTTATGATTTACTCAATGCACAAGTATATTACTTTATTTATTGATTTATTAAAATAATGCTAGTCAATAATGATGGATTATTTACATGAAATAGTTACAGTTTTTTTTAATTAATATTTTCCATTAGGGATCATTGTAACACTATTATATTATAAAATATTTTTAATAAATTTTATTTTCATAATTTATAATCATAATTCATCCTAAGATTTTCATTTAGGGTTGGATGTGATAAGTGTAGAAATGAAATGTTTGTTTAAAATATCTTAAGTATCTAAATAAATAAGAAAATCAAGATATTACCTAAAACTAGTAATCTATGATATATAGTTGAAGAGTTCTTTTTATATAAATTATGTATAATGAGGGAGAGCAAAAATTGTAGACATAAAGATAAGAAAATTTATTAAGGACATTATTGAAGATTGCATGGTCAAAGGTTATAGAGGATAAATTTACTAAGTTAATCACCTAGGAATCAATAAGTTAGGATTACAAATAATAAATTCTAAATTAAATGAATATAAATATGATAGTTGGATTCTAGAGATAGGAAAGTGATGTTAAAGATGTAGAGAATTAGTTCACCACCTAATAAACTTTAGAAAATTATTTTTAAGTATAATTTACAAATTATCCTAGACTTAAAAATGAGACACCTAAAACCACTAAAATATTACATATCATTTGCTAAGTATTATTTAAATCTTAATGGTGTACTCCCATTCTATGTATTTGACCCAATTCACTTATATTTGGTAACTAATCTAAGAAATTTTCTTATTGGATCTTCCATGTTATATGTTGTCTAAGGACACTCAATTAGTGTGTTTTTTATTAAAAAACTCATGATAAATTTGTTAAGAGATGTTCATAGGAGGAAGGTGGTCTGCAAGTGGGTGAGTAACTAATAAGGGTTCAAAGGTCAAGGTGCTAGTGTTTTGGGATCTTAGCATGTTGTGGAGGATTCAACTCTCCTCCACTAAAGGTTTTCTCTTCAAAGGGTAAGGTGCTAGTGTTGTGGTCAAGAGTATTTATACACACAAATGCGCCATCCTATGAAAATCACCTCATCAAAAGCTCGACAAACCTTAGATAGAAGTGTTACTCATTTTCAAGAAGTGCCCCTTCATACTTAGAGTTAGGAAGTTGTAATTTAAAGTATGTTGAATTATTATTCATCTTAAATCCTAGGCCCAATTCAATACTAGCTCAACTGACCATAAGATAAACTAATAAGATTATTATTGCTTTATCTAAGGTAGAAAATGAATTACAACTAGTAAACAATCAGTGATACAATTTTGATTGAAACTCAAAAAATAGTGGACCATTAGAATGTCACTTTGTAACAAATAAATCACTATATTTGGGTATGTACAGGATCATCATGGAGAAAATAGGCCCTTAAGTGGCAAAAAAATTAGAAAAATCAGAGTTAGGCAACTTGATGTAAAAATTTGAATAACCTATCTATATTATATCAAAAATATGTAAGAATAGAATTTGTAGAAAATTGAATGTAGTTGCTAAACTACTAGGTTTGTTTAAAAAAAAAATCTATTTCATGAAAATTTGAAATTTCAATGCAATAGTACTTAATTTCAGGGGAAAAATAAGAAGTAGGTGTCTATCTAACCACCCTAACCACAATAAAATGATAATATTTTTTATAATATGTTAGATATAAGTAGAGGACTCATGTCTCGATGTGGTGCATATATTTTTATAATTTTTTTCCAAGTAAATAATTAATTATGATTTTTTATTACAAATTTTTAAAAAATATAAAAACTCGTATGTCTGACCACCTTAACTTGGTCAAAACTTCATGAAATTCAATTTTTCTTTTTTAATCCTATAGTATGTGAAGTATAGAATGTTACACATGTTTTGGATTCAAAAAATGTGATACCATTTGAAACCTATAGATGTTTTTCAATCAGTCTATCAATCAGGGCTTTAGTCATAATTTTAATAGAAAATGAATAATGATTACTTATTAAATTCAAAGTAAAGCATAATTTATATTGGTAGAAAGTTGAGAATATCCTTTAAAAACCCTTTTTGTTTCATCAATTTTGAGTAAAGAAAAGTCGTCAGCCACATACCCATCATATTGCCTCTTTTTGGCCCATCATGATCCTACACATACTCATCTATGAAATATCACTTCCTTAATAAATCCTATATGCTTTTCTCACAAGCCAATGAGCTCATTTCAAAATCTAATCAATTCTTTGAATTGAAGCATAAAAAAAATTCATAAAATCTATGCAAATGACAAAAAAATATTAAACTATCATTAATAATCTTCATTCATAACATGGAAGAAAATATATAGGAGAGCAATATTCACAAACTAGAATTCATCTTCATTTCTGGTATTTCATTGTAAAATATATTTAAGATTCATACATAGTATAACTTTCATCTTATGCTTGCTTCTAATATATCTTACTAGAGTATCTATTTACATTCTATTATGCTATTAGAGCTTAGTATCTACTATTACATTATCTAGACTCAAAATTTTGAACTCTCTCTTTTCAACCATGGAATCCCCTTTATATAAATAGGGGAGCAACAAGAACCCAACTAAATTATAATTTCAATTTCATTTGAGTTCATTTCAAAACCTAATTCCAAATAACTTCTTGGACTCCCTAGGCGGTTTCGTACATAAGCATTTCAAAACAGTGGGGGCGAAAAACATGTGTAAAATATTAATTATCATTGTCATAGTATTCGTTGCTTGGAACAAAAAGGATTTCAACCATATCATCATGGAGACCTCCACATTAGCAAGGGAAAGAAATAGAAAAACCATGGACACATGAAAAAAAATACCTCCTATGCAATTACCATGGTGTCATAAAAAATTGAATTAGGAGGTGACCCTTATTCAGAGTCGTTGACATCTAAAAATGCCCAACCACTCCTAGTCCTTGTTGCAATTAGATGTATTACCAACACCTTATCATCAGAGATATTATATGGCACTAGGAAATTGATGTACTGGCCATAGTCTGAGTTTGCCTCAGCTTCAACATTTGAAGGAGTGTCAGAAAGAGCAATAAGAGAATTCTTCTTTCCTTGATTAGTTTGTCAGGTTTTCTCCTTTTTTTCTGGCCTTCTTCACTAGCAACACCAGTTCCTTGCCTTTGAGCTCAACGACTTCCTCTGGAAGGGTCCTATTTCTTAAGTGGTAAGTACTCTAAATAATTGTCTTCTTTTTATGGCCTCTAGCCCTCCTTTTTCCCTTTACAATTTTATGGTAAACTATGGTTTCCTATTCAGTTACCTTCCCATGGAATTTTGACATACTTAACTGACTAGACCTCTTAACAAGTGGAGTTTCCTCACTAGTTTTTCCCATCTTGATAGACCTAAAAAAATGATAATTACAAGGTCTTTTAATTCAACACCCTCAAGAAAAACAGCCTAATCCCAATGAAAATGACCAATTCAAAAAATAAGAGTCCTAAGTAGACTAGAGAACTCAATTTCATACCAACCCCAATAGTACGATAAAATTCTACCACAAATAGACTAAAAACCCTTCACACTTAGCCTAACATACACTGCAAACTAAAAAGATAATGAGAATAATCATCTTCTACATTAAATAGAGATTTCGAGCATGCAGAATTAATGATACAAAACTCCTTACAAGAGCGAACTGGTAACCTATTAGTTTGGCTTTGAATCTAGACCGTTCATTTGAGAGAAATTAAAATTTCTTTTAAGGTGGCCATGAGCATCATTTTTTTACTATTATCAACTTGCTTCTTGAAAATAGTGATGTTATCTCAAATATTGACATGTTATTCCTTAACCTTCATTTAATCATATATGTCCTGATAATTTGGCATGTATCACAAACCTAATCCATGCTCTTCATTAATATCGACAAAGTACATAAGGCTAGTTTAGAGATAAACTTTCTTTGCATGCTTCATCGCTTCATTGTTGATCTTTCCCTAATCCTGAGGTGCTCATTAGCATTGAAGTTACTTATGCGATGGCTTTCTATTCATTAGATTTTCATGCTTTAAAGCTTTATCAATGGCCCTCCAGTTCTTTCTCTAATCCCCTTTTTTCTTTGTGCGAGATCCCCAGGGTGGTACCACAATGCTCCTTCCATTAATGGTTATTGCCCATTTCCAATCCACTTTATCTTCACCTGACACTATTAACGATAAAAACATCCTTGCAATGGGCTTTAACTCTTGATTCTATGGCCTAAATTTTGGTCACATCTATCCCTTCATCATGCATCACTAGTTTAAACATCATGCCTAGGATCCTATTGGCGATGAGAGACATTGTGGAAACACCAGATCTTGGACACATGTACCTGCATGGAAGAAATGGCACCAAATATATCACCCATAAGATCGTATCAAATTAGTGAAAGAAAAAACCCTTTTAGAAGGCACCCATCACTTATCGCTACTTTAGAACTTAAGTTTTGAGATAAATCTATGATGAGCAATAAGACCTCTATTCATTGTTTATTCTCCTCATAAATTGTTCAATTAATTAGTGATGAATGGTTTATGTTATTTATAGGGTTCATCACACATTGCTAATGTGAAAACTAGTTTTTTACAACATATCCATGATCATACGGTGCAACAACATATTGCTCATTACTATTACAAATTTTAGGTATTGAATGCCATTAGCGATGAGAGACATCAAAGGAAAGTACCTCTCATCGCTCAACACTACTTCAAGGTGTAAACTTAAGAATAAATTAGCAATAAGGGATATTGTTACAAGGGCCATCAGGACTTAAGTTAAAGTTTTTTAGGCACGTGTTCATAAGTTGTTCTAAAAGAGGGGACTTGTCTAGGGCGATACGAGAACAATAGGCTCACAACTTTGGAATCGTATAGAATAAAGGACGTAATGATCAAAAAGATCGTTTCCCTAACCCTATAGAAACAGACGATTCAAATTAAAGAGAAAAACCAGTCGCATGGTGTCAGTCACATGATGAAGTAAATATGAAAATTCCCTCCCCTTATGTGACAAAAAATAAACACTATAAAACCAACAGCAAAATAAAATTCCAAGAAGCTAAAAATAAGCAAAATCCTAAACCTCATATAAGAACCCTACAATAGATGTAACAAATATTTTTTAGGTTAAAATTCTTAGGGTTTTATCATGGGTACGCCAAAATTTTGCAAAATTTTGAAAGTGCCACCAAAAGCCAACTGGGACACTTACGCCAAGTTGGGCGACTTAGTCCTATTTTAGCAAGATTCTATTAGAAAAGGTTTCATCCAAATGGGTATCCAAAAATGCAAAAATCACTTTTTGGGCCTAGCAGTGGGACTAATTTTCCACTAATGGTGACTTAGTCCACCTTCAAGTTTTGGGAATTGTTGATCATCAAAGCTTATGCCTCTTTGACAGTATTACTGGAAATTCAATGAGTGGGGGACAAATTGCATCTCACTAAATACCTCTGGGTTTTTTTTATAGAAAGTTGACTCTTCTTTTGGTGTTTTGAGATAAGCGAGAAAAATAAATGTAAATATAAAACATGAAAGGTGATACGCCAAAGATTTTACAACATTTCAAACCCAAATGATTCATATGATTGATATAAAGGACACAAAACACCACAACCCCTCATTGTTGGAAAGAGAATGAACAAAAATGCCTAACTTCAAGCACAGTGCAAACTTTCAAATCTTTCCATAGGCAGTGTTCATTGAAGTCCAATCAAACATAAAAATTCCCTTAGAGTAAAAGAATAATATTTCAAAAATTATAACTTTGTCTCCTAATACAACATAGCATAGAAGAGTAACGACTTGAAGGAAAACAAAATATTCCAATGATAGTCTGATTTCTCCCAAAATTGCTAATCCACAACACAAGCATAAAGCATAGAAATTCGCTATTAAAACTACCAGAATATAATTTGCAAGAAATAGTGTTTCATTCAAAATGATAATATAAAGAAAGAAAGATTGAAAAAGGCCACACATGCATAGTCTCAATAAATTCCCCTCAATAGTTTGTGCTTTAATTAAAACTGAACTTTGAAACAAAGGCCAGATGCCAATCTAATAATATTTTAATCCATAATAGATATAATTTTCCAAAATAAATTAGTTCTATAATTTGCTTCTAAAAGATAGTTCTTAAAAATTTAAGAAAAAAACTAAAAACAAAACACTTCTTTTCACAAAGAAAATTGTTCCTCCTAGAAAAATCCTTTTATGAAAATCATCATTTTTTGGTTTCATTACCTTTCCTTTTATAGCCACTGAAGAAAGAAAACACCACCTCAACCTAGAAGTAATTATTGCTAGGTGTTGACAGTTGATAGCACACGATTCGATCACAGACTCTTGGGTAGGCCGCAAAAGATCTTTGCATTAATTCTTAAGCTACTGCATTAATTTTCTCTAGATATTTTAGCAAAGATAAAACCCAGATATGATCAGATCCTAGGAAAAATATCCTGGCAACACACAATTGATTGACCACATTACTATGAGGTACTATCTCAAAAATTCCATCCCAAAACCAAGGAAAGAAAAGAAAGGCTAGCTAGCTTGGACAAACTCCTCAATCAAATATCTTTGTAGGTGGTACAGATAACCCACAACAAGAATATGATGTTTTAGTAGGGAAGAAACTCCTAAGCTCACAAATATAGCTCCCAAGGAAACGTCTGGAAAGAAAACACATGTCCCAAATATTCTCCTGAAAGGAAGATGCAATAGGTAAAAGTTGTACAACCACCACGTGGTGCATTGCACATCTTTTCACAAATTTTATTTGAGCATGAGTGCACCTGACACCGAAGACATATATGAAAACCAAAAATAAAATGATTCAGGTAAATAAAACCTTTACAGTTCTGGCAACTCACAAGGGTCTTCGCTTTTGTGAAGATTCAAACCTAGGCCTCTAGTTATTCCTGGAGTTTAACGAACATGGTGCACTGAGCCTCCCAATCTGCATTAGTTGGTAGAACAAGGTTTTGGATCTTCCTGTATGTTTTTTCGATATCAAAAATCTCCTTGAAAGAGATGATGCCCCATCTGGAAGAGATTGCACCCAAGTGATAATAGAGGCGAGAAAGAGGATAGATTTCATGCTCAAAATCAACCACCTTAGGTACAACACTTGAACTTCAATGTTCAATAGTGGCCTAGATATTATGTCAGATTTCCTCATTGATTTTCTCCATTGTTAGTGCATCTTCATCAAGGGAGAGAAGAGGAGGCAAACCGAAACCAACCAAAAAGGTGAAATCATTTTTGATCTTGGTAACTCTTTTATTCAATATCATATGATGATCCTTGGATTTTACCAAAACCATGTGGAAGTTAATGGTATCATTGGATTTCATGGAGGAAAACCTTTGATTGGGAATTTATGCTCTTCTTAGAACCTGATTGGTGGCGATGCTTAATTTGGAGATAAAACTTTGAGAGTTTGCCACCCTAGGTGAACATGTTTATACGAAGTGGTCAGCCATAAGACAAACTTTGGCATTCAGTTCCTGCATGTCCCTTAGGAATTGTAAGGTGGGTCCTAATACACATATGCTAGCTGCTATCTACTCCCAATGCATATCCACTAAGGGTATGTGTAGGATCATCATGGATAAAACAAGCCCTTAAGTGGCAAAAAATTTAGAAAAATGAGAGTTAGAAAATTTGACATAAAAATTTGAATAATTTATGTTTTTTTTTCAAAATATGTAAGAATAGAATTTGTAGAAAATTGAATGTAGTTCCTACAAAATACTAAGGCTTATTTAAAATTAAAAAAATCTATTTGGTGAAAATTTGAAATTTCAATGTAAAGTACTTAAATTTTTAGGGAAAAAATAAGTAGGTGTATGTTTGCCACCCTAACCATAAAATGATAATATTTTTTTACAAGATTTTAGATATAAGTAGAGGGCTCATGTCGATGTGATGCATATTTTTTTGTAATTTTTTTCCAAGTAAATAATTAATTATGAATTTTTTATTACAAATTTAAAAATATAAAACTCTTGTAATAGACCATAACTTGGTCAAAATTCATGAAATTTTTTTTATTTTTTAAATCCTATGGTATCTGAAGCATAGAATGTGACACATGTTTTAGGATCAAAAATGTGAGACAATATGAAGCTATAGATTTTTCAATCCACTATCGATTAGGACTTTAGTCGTAATTTAAATAAAAAATTAATAATAATAATTTACTAAATTCAAAGTAAAGCATAATTTATATTGGTGGAAAGCTAAGAATATCCTTTAAAAACCCTTTTCATTTCATCAATTTTAGGTACAAATTTTTTTTTCAGCCACATACCTTACACATACCCATTATATTGCCACTTTTTGGCCCATCATGATCCTGTAGATACCCCTAACCTTCTCATTATGGAGAAGGATCTTGATCTCCTTGCAGTAGTTAAATCTTGGTTCCAATGAGCCTCTCTTACTCTGATATTTTCTTCTATTTGACCTTTCTCTCAAAGAGCATTTTGCAACTCAGAGCTTAGTCTTTCGACTTCTTGTCTTGACTCTACATAGATCATCAACATTTTGGGATCCAACATCACTCAACTCTTTCTTTAATTTTTCATTTTTAGCAGGAAGCTAAACTTGTTCATTTCAAGTATTTACAAGCAACTTGGACATTTCTCCTTGTTGGACTTGAATTTGTTTCACGTAGGTCATCTCAACATCTTTGGCTCATACCTCATTTTGTACCATCCTCAATGTACCTTTCATGTTTTCCAACTTAGCCTCACACTTCCTTATTTTCCTATCCAGCCATTCATAATCAACAAATACCACCTTTTGCATGGCTTTAGCTAGGACCATTTTATCGCGCAGGAAAGTTTCACTTAGATCCAGGCCCACGACATGAATGTCATAGTCCTCCATATACATTTTCCCTTTGATCTTGGAAATAAGAGGCCTCATTGTGGTGATAAGTAGGGAGTTCCGCTCTTCATTAAAACAAGCTTCAATTCTAAGCCTTTTTGGTGGCATCAAAATGACCTTGAAGAGTTTGAGGGACATCGACACTTTGAGCTACAATGGGAGCACTAGGGGGTAGTCCAAAAAGGGTAATAGTAGGGGAGACTTGAGATGCATGAGCATGAGGAGATGCATAAGGCAATGTGATCATAGAAAAAGGTGGAACACCAAAAGGAGCAAGGGAAGAAACAATAGGGGGAAAAGCATAAATAGGCTAATGAAGAGTTATTTTCTAGAAGTAGACAGACTAGGAGTAATGGGAAAATTCATAGTTTCAGTGATTTCAAAGGGAGCTTTAGATAAAGCAACTAACAACACAATGACAGCCACAATGGATAACACTCCTTCTATGTATAGAAGAGTTTCAATAGGTTCATTTTCAATGGCAGGGGGTGTATCCAAAATTACTAGTCTAGAAACTAAGGATGGGGGATTACTTTTAATAGGAAGAGATTAGGGGTGTACCAAAGACACAAAAATAGGAATAAGTGGAGAAAATATTACCTAGGCTGCAAATGATGAAACATTTCATGAGGAGGGCTTTAGTTATTCCTCTCGACGAACCAATATATTAGAGGTACTCAAGTCTTGGATCTTCCTCTACATTGCATGATTAAAGCTAGCACATTCTGATCTCCTTCTGATGGGGTCTTCTGACATTTGGATGTCAACAGTCATTCAGGATCCTTTTGGAGATTGTTGGGTCTCCTTTCCTTTCCTTCAAGCTTGGGATGTGGACGAGGCCCATGGACCTCCTGGCCTCGAATTTCTTCAGTTGTCAAGTTCCCGAGGTCTAGGAATTAGGAGTGGAACTTGTTCCTCTTCAATTTCATGGCTTGTCTCAAGATTGCTATTGTCAGAATCAACTTCCTTATCATATGTCCTCAAACTCTTTATTGAGCTGGAAGTTTCTGAACAAAGCACCTAGATTCCTCATCTCTTATTAGAACCTCCAGAAGTCTGCCTTCATTCTTTTTGACCACCCCTCACACCTCAACTATGCACTGAGATATTTTCCCATTAGAAGATTTATTTGATATTGCTCTTGTGTCTCATAAAAACTTAACCATTTTGGTCATTCCTCTAGTATATGGGCC
>VDFB02115150.1:0-25212 GCA_007258455.2 Sequoia sempervirens
TTCTAAAGCTCTTTTTCCTATTAAAAGCATGCAAATGTTTAGAAAGATTGTGTATCTGTGAATGTGAATAAGCAAGATTGATTTAACTGATTTGGAGGATAAAGATGACTAATAATTAGCTATGACTAACCATGGAACACAATTAATTCATCAACCAATTAGCTTGATTGATAGCTGAATTAACTTGTTTAAAAGCTATCATGTTAAGCCAACTAGCTAATATGCCACATATAGTATGACATTTGAGGTTCAAATAAGTCTCATGCACGCAAATTTGCTATCATGTTAAAGCCATGTAAACATTGATGTTCCAATTCCATGGGGTCATTCTATTTCCATTTGTCCAAGTTCATTTCATTCCATTATCAAGAACCAATAATTAAATGTTTAAACTAGGTACATGCAAACATAAATGCAAGTAGGGTTTCATAGTGCTTTAAGGCATTGTTATACATTGATTATAAATTCATATTTTAAACTACTTTTAGTATTATTTATTCGAGTTTCTTGTTGAAATGCGAAGGTTTCATCTATGTTTGATAGGAATTATGTAGAAATCCTCTTGTCCATTTTACTTCATGCATGTGAGCCCTGTAAATTTTGTATATTATTGACTAATGCAAAGTGGTCCCATAAAGAGGGCTTTGGAACAAAAAATATGTCAACGTGTGCGATAATGAGAGCTTTTGAACTATGAGTCAACAGTGTGTTGCTTTGAGCTTTTACGTTGTCATCAAAGCATAAAGGATAGAGGGGTTCTATTAAAAGTTGTGGTTGTTGTCCTTGTAGGCATAAATTCATATTTTAAACTACTTTTATTATTATCTATTCAAATTTCTTGTTGAAATGTGAAGGTTTCATCTGTGTTTGATAGGTACTATGTAGAAATCCTCTTGTTCATTTTACTTCATGCATATGAGCCCTGTAGAGTTTGTATTTTTTTTATTGCTGCAAAGTGGTCCCATAAAGAGAGCTTTGGAACCAAGATTATAGTCAATCAATCATAGTCAATCAATTAATCTAATTCTACCTGTTTTCTAATAGTATTGGCATGTAATTTTCTTGACAAGTCTTCAATCAAAACAAGCATTAACCACACACCAATAAGGATTCTCATATGTAACCTACCTAACCAAATCATCTTTATTAAATAAGATGTTGTGACATACATTAATTGGATGTATCTCATCATCTTTCTTATCAGGATGCCAACAACCTTGATTTGTATTTGTCCTTGAATGTATCTGGATGCTATGAACTATGAATTCTACTTGCATGTCACTTGGCTGTACAAGTAATAGTAAGCGCTACATAATGGTAGAAATCACAACTCATAGCATCCATATACACCCATGCACAAATACATGTTATTCAACACATTAATAGGCACATGGTTTTCTAGGGCTAGTTTGTTAATTTCCTTTGATTAATAGTTCAAATGTACACAAGGCTAATTGCAATTATTTCTTTCTTTGAATTGCTATGTACTTAAAGGCTAATTAGCAGTTGCCTAATTATTTAGATATGAGACAATACAAGGATGAATGAGGAAATATGAACTTGCCTAAATCATCATGAATGATAGAGCTATTGGGTAAAATGCTACATATACTATGACATTTAAGCTTCAAAGACTGCCAATGAACAACAAAAGCTTCAAAACTCTCAGTTAACATGTAAAGGGCTGAGAAAAATTGATCTGCCAACTGAATGTGGTCATTTTACTTCAATTATCTAGCACTTATTCTTAATTGTTTGATGCAATCACATGCAACCAGAATTCAGAACAATTAGCATCTATACACACCCATGCATAGATACATGCTCTCTAACATATTGATATGCATATGGTTTTCTATTGGCACAATCCTTGAACATTCTCTAGGTACAAGTGCTAGTCTATTAATTGACATTGATTAGTGGATAAAATGTATTCATAGACACATAGTTGCACACATGCTTCAATCCACAGATGCATAGATACATGCATGGATGTACACATATATACACGTATACATACATACATGATCACACACTTACATCTATATATGCATTCATGTATCCATGGATGCACATATCCATGTATCAATAGATCCCTTAATATATGCACATATTGAAATGACTACATGGGCTTGGGGAATGAATATTTATGTGGCCTTTACATGATAGCAATGAATCCTATAAATATGCATATATGCATGAAAGCACATAGGCATCAATGAACCTATGCATTTGCATTTTCACAAGCATTTTAAAACAATCATGATTCAAAAATCCACTCCCATGGGTTCCAAAAAAAGATAAATGCCAATTTAGCAATATGAAATATAACTCACGAAATTGAGTTCATATATCTTAAAAAGCAATATGTACAACAACCACAATATGACTGGATGGCTAGCTGGCACCATCCACAAAAAAGCATTTAAAGAAAATGCAATAGTAATCTGTTAAATACACACATACATACATGGCAACATAGATACATGCATTCATATATACATAATTACATTCACACATATATACATGCAAACCTGTATGCATGGATGCATACAAAGACTATGTTTCATGGGATTATTAAAGAGTTAACTTGCTTTCTATATGCTTCCATATTTTGTATGTGTTCCTATGAGGACAATAACCGCAATATTTGACAATATTCCTCTATTCTTTATGAGAGCTCATTGGTTCCAAAGCTCTCTTTATAGGATAGTTGTACATTGCCTACAAGACTTAGATGAATCCTTCGTATTTCAAGGAAATATTTGAATCAATAACACTTAAAATGATCTAAACTATGATTTTACAATCAAAGTATCCAAATGCATTGCAACAATGTGAAACCCAAGTTCCATTTAAGATGTACAATAAGAATAAACAGAAGGGAAAATGCATTTGCTTTAAAGTTTGTAGAGCAATTTCAACAGGTTGTCTAGCCATTGTCCAAAATATGGTTTTCTATCAGCATAGTCCTTCAACCTTCTTTAGGTCTAACTACTACTTTGTTAATTGACTTTGATTGAAAGGTCAAAATGTGAAATGTGGCCAAGGATAATTATAGACAGCTATACGTTGCCTCCAAGATTCAGATGAATCCTTGGTATTTCAAGGAAAGGTTTGAATCGATAACACTTAAAATGATCTAAACTATGATTTTACAATCAAAGTATCCAAATGCATTGCAACAATGTGAAACCCAACTTCCATTTAAGATGTACAATGAAAGCAAATAGAAGGAAAAATGCATTTGCTTCAAAGTTTGTAAAGCAATTTCAACAAATTGTCTAGCCACTGTCCAAAATATGTTTTTCTACCAGCACAATCCTTGAACCTTCTGTAGGTCTAATTGCTACTTTGTTAATTGACTTTGATTGAAAGGTCAAAATGTGAAATGTGGCCAAGGATAATTATACTTATTTATCTCTTTTAATTGTTATATATTCAAAAACTAATTAGCAATCCAAACAGCCTCGCCTCTAGTCAGATGCCATTAAATGCATTGATTTTGCATCAATGAATTATGCACCTTCACCGCGAGGTTTTAATCCTCGTATGGAAGCATGCAATATGGATTTCTTAGAATCAAAACTCAAAATTAAAAGGGCGGCGTTTAAATTATAAAGTGCAATCACTCATCCAAAAATTGATTGATAATTAATGCATTTCTTCGAGGTCAAATATGCCACCGCAACGGCGATCTACTTTTGAACCCCAACTGCTTAAATTTTATGAACCATATAGCATATGCCACTCACAATACCCATTTGCAAAGATTGTTCTTGTAACAAAAAGCAACGATATGATTACAAGTACAATCAATATAGTGAGAATCTTGAATTAACCTTTTTCTCTGTCTACTATATGCAATTGTAAACAAAGGAGAAGGTTCATTCTAGAAACTCACCTTGTACTGCTTGCTTGAAGAATTTGCCACAGTTGGACCACTACACCACCTCTTTTCTTCCAACCAAAAGCATTGCACCATGTAAAAAGCTTTGATTAGAAAACAAAAACCATGTGTTTTTTTTTCTAAAAGAATAGCAATATATAGTACTCCTACTGCGATGGATACTAATAGCCAAAACCATTAAAACACTAGCAAGCATTTTTCTAGATTCAAGAGACACAAGTATAAATGTAGATCAAATTAACTACACAAACTAATTGCCACAGGTTCTTGGACCACAAATCTTCTAGCAATGAATTTGATTGCTCTTTTGCATGAAGCCTAAAACTATTCTATCAAGCAATATTACTTAACTGCTCTATGGCAACACTGTAATTTGGATTCTACAACATTTTTGACATAGTTTTTTATAACCCCAAGATACAAAAACAGTAACAACGACATCTGACAGAATTTTAATGCTTCCTGGCAGGAAAAAGGTTTCTACTGCATTCTTTATGCTCCCATTGTTTGCATTTATGCCTACGAGGACAACAACCATGACTTTTAATAGAATCCCTCTATCCTCTATGCTTTCATGACAACGAAAAAGCTCAAAGCAACACACTGTCGACTCATTGTTGAAAAGATCTCATTATCACACACGCGACATAATTTTGGTTCCAAAGCCCTCTTTATGGGACCACTTTGTAGCAACCGCACAATACAAACTCTACGGCTCACATGCATGAAGTAAAATGAACAAGAGGATTTCTACATAATACCTATCAAACACGATGAAACCTTCACATTTCAACAAGAAATTTTGAAATACAATACTCAAAAAGTAGTTTAATATACCTAATTTATGCCTATGAGGACAACAACCACAACTTTTAATAGAACCCCTCTATCCTTTATGCTTGATGACAAACTAAAAAAGCTTTTAAAGTACTGACTGCCAACTCATTGGTCGAAAGCTCATTATCGCGACACGCTGATGATGGAATTTTGGCTATTCCAAAGCCTTCTTTTATGTGACCGCCGCAAAGAATGCAATTATACAAACTTTACAGGGCTCACATGCATGAAGTAAAATGGACAATAGGATTTCTACATAATTCCTATCAAACGTAGATGAAACCTTCACATTTCAACAAGAAATTCGAATAAATAATACTAAAAGTAGTTTAAAATACGAATTTATAATCAAAGTATACGAATTCCTTAAAGCACTATGAAACCCTACTTGCATTTCTTGTATCAAATAGACAAAAACAATGAAAAGTTACCTCTTCTGACCTCAAGCAATTCATCTCTCGCTGTCCAGCGTGCAACTCTGCAACTACAAAATACCTTGCTCGGCCACACAATAGAGCACTATGAAATATAGCTTCATTATGCACTTTAATGTAATGAAACTCTGAAAATTACCAAATTATCACCTCAAATAACTTGTTTCTAGGTCTGGACTCTGCAACTATAACATCTCCCGCCACCGCTACAAACCCCCTAACAGAGCTCAAGACAAAACAACATAGGTGAAAAGTAATAGAAAATGCATAGCAAGTAACTTAACCCCTATATTAAACATTCAAAGTAATTCTTTTAGCCAACGCCAAGTGGGCTCCCAAGCCATTCCAGCTGCCTCACCTCGAAATGATGTCACTCAATGCATTTAATTTATATTCATGCATTTTCATGACGCTCTTACTCCGCCAGCTTTGATAAATTATTCCTTTGCTTAATTCTTTTTACTAATCAATTTATTTAATGCATTTAACCGTGATTCATGGATTACTGCACTCACTAGTCAGCCAACTTTTAAACTATGCCTTTGCTTAAATTTATTTAATCAATTTATGCATTCGCATTTTCTTGAATTTTTAGAACGAAAATGATTTATAAAGCTACTTGGACGAATAGAAAAATAGATAAATGCTAATTTTCCAATATATAAAATAGCTCTCCAAATTCAAACTATACAAAAAAAATAAGTAATATGTTAAATGGTGAATGACGGTCAATGCCGGTAAATGCATTCCAGGTGAATTCATAAGTATTCATGCCTACCGGTAGGAACTAATAATATCAGAGGTTTCCAATCTGTCTCAAATATTAACAGATTTGCAGCAACAACAAATGAATGATGTATGTGCAAGGGTGTGTGAATTAGTGATGTCGGGGTTTTGAATGTAGACTACACACTGTAGCAATCTTTGTGACCTACAATAAGAAATAAGTAAATAAAATAGAAAATCAAGAATAGATTCAATGAAACAAACGAAACCTTGTTATAAAGATATGAACCACCATTAAACAATCAAGAGCATGATTCAAAGAAACTGGCAAGAGCTCCTATCCTCAACCCTCTTCTCTACCTGCAAACAAAGGAAAAATGGAAGAATGAGAAAAAAAAACATTTTAATAAGCTCATCCTTATGATTTAGGGTTTGGTCATAATGCCCTAAGATCTAAAGGTTGAGAATCAATCTCATTCAATGGATGAGATTGAATGCTCAACAACTCACTTTTAGTTTAAATTATTAAAAAAAGAAAATGAAATTTATTTAAACTAAATTAATGGAGGATTTTTCAAGGAATAGTGAAAAATGAGTTGTAATTAAGTATTCAAGGAAACTTTTTCAACTTACATCACCACCTAATTTTAATCTTTAAAATATCAAGTAGTAATTTAAAATCTTGCTAAATGAAAAGTGAGAGTTGTTTTAAATCTGTTTTATTGTAATTTAAATAATTATTCATGCCTTAAGTTTTAGAAAAAATAATAAGATATGGAATAAATTATTTTATAATTATTTTATTCAATTGAAGAAACTTAAATATATAAAATTATGGTGAATGATTTAATAATGGATAAAATATTGTTATTTAAACTGGGGTTGACAAATTATTCCACCTTGCTTAAATATTTCCTTTGTAGAGAAAAGCGGATTATCAATTTAAATAAATGATCATTATTACCAAAAAAAAAAAATAATAATTTAATAATAATAAATCAAAAGCTTCATTAAAATTATTCATAGAAATAAATTGACATAAATGATAAATTTATAACAAAGGGTTACAAAGGGGATTTAAATTGAAGGTCAAACAAGAATATTTAATAAAGTGACGTTAATATTTAGAATTAATTTAAGTGAGGTTGAATGGGTTAAATTGGATTCCTCAGATGTGCATAAAGATAAAAGGTCTACTTAATTATTTAATTAAATGAAAATAGGTTAAACATTATCAAATTATTTAGGCCCGAATTAGCCCCATGGTATAAAAATAAAAGAAGAAGGTGAAAATTATCATAATTGTTAAGTAAATCAATTGTGAGTTAAGAAAGATGCATTATTCAGGTGAAATAAACATCGAGATAGTTAAGTTGATATTCTAAAAATAGTTGGGTAAATATGTAAGTGTGGGCTAGCGGTAATCTATCAAGTGGAAGGCGTTGAAATGAAACAAGGTCCAATTAAAAAAAATTAAGGTCGTGAGGAGGATCATGTTATCTCACCTCAAGATATGTAGATGAAATTAATATATATATTATATAATAGTTAAAGGCAAAGGTGAACTTAAGGATTTATTTCTTTAATGACTCAAATGTGTAATATGATCCTAGGTTATTATTTAAATAAGGGGAAATAAATTAAAAAATCTTGGAACCAATCATGTAGAGTTTAGTTCTCCTACTATGGGGGTTATTAAGTAATGGTAAACCTACTTAAATCTAGATAGTTTTCATGATGTAGCCCTACCCCAAAGAGGGGATGAAGAGGTATCTATATACTTAATATTGTAAATTAGCACCACTTGAGTAATGACATTATTGATAACACTATCTCTTCATGACATTTGTAAGAGTTTAAAGTCATCTATCAAATAAAACATGATTAAGGGAGTCAATCAACAAGAACTTACAATTGATTAAGCTATGTGTGGTTATTCAAATAATGTAATCTTGCCAAATGACGTTAGACCCTAGTAATTGTGTTGCACAATGGTGGCTTGTCGGGAGCGCATTAAGTTGTAAACCTATGTTTAAACAAAAAAAAAGTTGTGATATTTGTGTTATCTCCACATTAAAATGTGGGCATGACAGTGGTGTTGTTGGGTTTGATTTCGCTCAAGAGTGTACGATCTACTGTCATGGCATGATGTGAACGAGGCATCCCATGAGTGATGATTTGACACCTTGACTTGTCCTCTCTTGGAGACATTAGGCACAATGCTCCCTAAGAAGAAGACCTTTAATGAACAAAGCTAAATCCCCTTTAAAAAAAAACTTACATACATGACATTACAAAGGCATTTACAAAAGTATTACATTGTGGTGCCTTATCAAAGTTGTTAGGAGGATAACTTCGATATGGTATGAGAGGATAATATGATTCTCTCATTTGCCACTTCGTTGGGATAACTCACCTAGTGGACAGAGTAAGGTTCCACTACCCCAGAGCGAGCAACATATTTTATGGAAAAAAATCCTAGATGTGTTTCACATCGTGTTGGACCATCGAAGCTTGATCCTTTTTCTTAGATAGACAACCACATTCCACATCACATTTGGATGATTGTGCTTGATCCTTTTGATTTTCTTTATTTTTATTGGCCTTTAACAAGGTATGATCATGTATCTTTGTTATTTTTGTATACTTAAGTGTCTTGAATGTCCAATTTAGTGTGAGTTTGACTTGGGGTCATCCTCTCACTAAACTGGGGGCAAAATGTAATGTGTAATACCCCTCCTCTTACTATTTGGATTTATTATCTTTCTATGCGTTCGTTTGCTACTGGTGATTGTGATGATACCATTATTGTTTTATTTGGTTAGTTAGACATTAGAGGATGCTGTTATTTCATATGACATTATGGTTGGTTATGTTAGTTGATTTTCAGAATTATATTATGATGCAATGATTTAATGAATTATGTCATGAGATGAATTGTTAGTTTAGAAATATTATTTTATCAGATAGATTATAATTGTTAGAATAGGTGTGATGAAGGACAACATGGCATCACTCATTCGCGAGTGCCCTGCTATGTTGCGATTCCTTCTCACAATGCAGTACTTCGATTTAATGCTTTGATTTTAGATATATGTATGCATAGGTACACAACTTCGTTTGTATGTAGGATTTGCAGGTACAAGTCTCGATTCCACCTGCTTCGGTAGGACAGGGTGAGCACCGATAGCCCAACGGTTAAATGTTGAAATAGAGGTGACGATGAAGTCCTCCCGTCCCATGATGTCAGATCGTCTCGTTTGGTTGGTATTGTTCATTTTTGTGTAATTGTCGTTAGTTGTGTTTGTGTGTTGTATTTTGTCGTATTTTGATTAATGTTGGTACTTTATGCATTGGGGTGTATTCGATTTAAATGATCGAAATAATTGGTTGTTTTAATGTTAGATTTAAATTCTATTTAAATTTTTAAATGATTTAATTATTTTTGAAAAGTCATATATTTCAATTAAATAAGAATTAAATATTAAATGTGTTTTAACTATTTTAATCAATTATCTGGTGGAGGATAATTATTAGAATAATTTAATTAAATTAAATAAGTAATGTGTTGTGCAAGTAAAGTTGCAAAAATAGAAATTAAAACAAAAATAAAAAAAATAAAAAATAAAAGAAGGAAAAGTTGTGAGAACAAATAAGAATACAGATCTAATTAAAAAAGCTTGCTTTTAAAGAATGATTTTCTTTCATTTTGGATTTTGAGAGTTTTTAGAAGAAATTGTCAATATCTTTTATTTAATTAGGAAAAATTGTAAGTTCACACACAGAAGATTAGGGATTCAGAAGTGGCACAAGTGATTGATTTTGTATTCTTGAATCTGAAGAGAGCATTTTTCAATCTTTTGATATAATCTGAGGAGAGTTCTAGAAAGGGTTTGGGAATCTATTACTGGCTATTCTGGACTCTTCTGAACGAAGGATCGGATTCGAGATTTGAGCACAGTTATTCAGAGGAGATTCGAGGTAGGAAGGAGGAACTCTTCGTAAAGGCCGTCAGGAACCAACTTCATCAGAGTTTCGAGAGCGTCGGACTCCAGGTTCCACCCTCTCTCTTCTTGATTATTTGAATCTGTAAAAAGAATAGAAATGTGATTTAAATCAATCCTTGTTTGTAAAAGAAATTTTCAGAGAATTAGATTTAAATGATTTCGTTTGTAAAAAGAAAATAAATAAATCATTAGGTTTTCATTATATAAAAATTTCTTTTTAAATTCGAAATCGTTTTGTTTTATTGCAAGTAAACGGAAAGATAATTCAGTCGAATTCCGTTGAAAATGCCCAATTTCTCTCGATTAATTTACTGTGGGAAAAGGATCAATCTTCTTATTTTATTTTAAATGGTTTTGAAATATTATGTTGATAATCAATAATATATATATATATATATATATTGTAAATATATGTTATTCATTTTTTACACAGAAAATTGTGTTATTTGTGGTTGGGTAACTATTTTTAATCAAATACATAAATAAATATATATATATATATATTTATATATTTATTAGATATATATCATTGGTTTTAAATTTACGATTTTCGTGTTTCAACTGTAAAATCGAAATGTTTAATAAAAAAAAAAAATTCTATGAATCGAAATGGAAAGGAAAAAAGTTTAAACAAAAAAAAAGAAGTTTATTTAAAAGTATTTTGTTAAGGGTCAAAGGGAAGGACGGCGGAGGCCGTACCTCCCCCTCTCCCCACAGCCGCGGACGGCTGCGACAGCAGTCCGTAGACTGTGCGCACAGTAGTCCTACGGACTGCTGTGCAGTCCGCCGTCGGTCGTAGTTCGGCATGGGCCTTATTTAAATTTTGTTTTATTTATTTATTTTTTTATATATAAATATATATATATATAGGTATTTATTTATTATTTATTTGTGGTGAGTATTTAATTTAATAAACATAATAATTATAATTAATTAATTTAGTTTATTGAATATAACAATTTTAATTTATTTTACTATTAAATATAATAATTGTAATTTATTCAAAATGAAATTGTGATTATTTTATTTAATATTTTTGTTAGTTTATAATGTAATTTCTTTTATTGTATTATAGTTTAAGGGTTAATTTGTATTATTGTGTAAATAAAGGGTATTATTTTATGGGTTGAACGAATAATTTAAACTGGTATTTGCTTTAATTTGTTATTGTGGAAATTATTATTGTACGAGATGTAATGGGGATTATTTTTAAATATAATTAACCTTGGATTATTTTTAGCACTCTGGATGTAATAGGAATGTTTTATGAAATTGAGTTAATTTGTGAGTTTGGTTATGTAATCAAGTGAGTCATTTTCCTTAACTATGAAATCATGCGGTCTTGTTATTGTCTTCATTTCTTTATGGTTGTAAATTTCACTCGTAATGTGGGAACCCTGTTGTCAAATTGTGAAAACCTTGTTCCAGAGGCTTGTCATTTAGAGTGTTATTCTCCTCTTGATTATGCTCTTGAGCGTTATTGGTTTTATGTGTGGAAGGGTTGAACAGTTTTGTAAGACTTTTGATTATGAGTGATGCGAGAGGGTTAATGCCTCGCATGGTTCTTGTTTTAGTATTATGTTCTTTATGTTATAGTTCAACCCTTGCCTAGTTTTGATTATGTTAGGGGTCATAGGGAGAGTGGCTCTTCGTGGGCGCCGGCGCCTCGGGTAAGAGGAAGTGCTCAAGGGAACCCACGTAAGAGTAGTTAAACAAGTGATAACCTAAAAATAGAATTTAGGGGGATGGGTAGTAAAACACACAAGATAATTAAAACTGGATTCCTTGTCTATGCATTAGGGCTACTGTAGACTAGTGATAGACTAGAGTAGGCAGTGTCGGCAAAGTCATAGTCTCGTCCTCACGAGAGATTATCGGCTCCGCATTAGCTACCCTATGGTGCCGACGCCTCAGTTAGGAGGAAGGGCCAGGAGATCCATAGATGGGTGCCGGCGCCTCGATTGGAGGAAGGGCCAGGAGAATCCCATGAGAGCTGTCACGATGACACTCTCCACTAGACATCCTTGTTCTTGTTCTTGTAGCCTCACGGATATTGTATCTTTATGTGGTTTTCGAGGGCTAGGGGATCCATAGATGGGTGTCGGCGCCTCAGTTGGAGGAAGTGCCAGGGGATCCCATGAGAGCTATGCAATGACCCTCTCCACTTGACAACCGTTTGCCTTGTTCTGGTTGCCTCTGGAATTGTGTACTGAATTGTTGTTTCAGATTTATATGGAATTGTATTCTGGTTATTGTTTTAGATTTATTTGGAAGTGTATTTTGGATATCGTAATCTTTATGTAGTTTCTGATTCTTGTGAATTTTGGTTTATGATTGCTATGCAGTTACTTGTATGATTGCTGATACGTTGTGTAATTGTGATGAGTTTCATAGTGTTAACTTGTTATGTGATTTTGTGATCGTTGATGGTTGCTCATTGTATGCCTTGAGTTGTATTTGTTTTTGTGCTATGTTGTTGTTGAGTCAGTTTGACATTCATGGTCGGGTTTTCTTCCTCGTCACCTCTGAGCACGGGGGGTGAGTTACTTGTAATTCACATGGTTGGGTGGAACGTGCTTCGCACCCGTTGGGTTCCCCATCAGCATCTTGTCTTCTCAGCATTCCGCAGTGGAGTTGTACCAATAATCTTTTGTATTTCATATTTCATTGTTCTTGTATCAATTCCCATGTTGGGAGATCCTATGTAATTCATTTATCAAGAGATGTAATGTAATATTAAAACAATGATGTAATAGTTAGGATCATTTGTAACTCTATTGAGAGATTTATCATGGATGTAATTATGCGATGTTTATTATTCTCGCATCATGGTTATTGGATGTATCCTTATCCTTGGTTATCATTATAAATGATATTGTTGTTATCTTTATTTTCGTTTAGTTGTTGCGATGTAACCTCGCGTGCCCCAGAGAACCAAGTGTGTTAATGCTATGTAATATGTTATGTGGTTATGGTTTAATGTTATTGCATGTTTACTTTTATTATTTAAAAAAATAAAATTATTTGCATTGTGTGTGTTCTCTGGGGTTTGCACGACGGGCGTTACATAATGTCAAAGAGGGTAATCCTTTTTCACACTAAATATGAATTAATTATATCTTAGAATAATGTTGTAATGTGTTGTAGGCATTCACATCAATCTAGGGTCCTTATTTAATTAAAATATATCTTAAATTGTCCTTTATAAGAGTGTTGTAAAGTTTTGTAACACACTTTCACTCTTTTATAGGGTTTATTTAATAAATTAAGCCTAATGAGACCCTTTTAATGAAATGTACCTAATGTGTACCCCATTTAGGTGATCTAAAGTGTTATAACACACTTTCACATATATCTAGGGTCCCCTTAGTTAATTGCATGGTTAATTGGAGTTAAATAGCCCCTTTAATTCAAATTTAAACCTTATTTATGACACTTCCCAAAGATTTATCATGACACCCATAATTAAAATTACATAACATTTAATTAGGAAAATTGAGGTCCTAGAAAATGGTGCCAGGATCCATTCACCCTAAGTTGTGAATGGGTCCTTGCTTAATGAGGACCCCCTTTTTCAATTTCATTGTTGCAAGAAATTTAATAATGTTTATCTCTAGATATGGTGTTAGCTTGAATTGTTTGAATTTTAGGGTTAATATCCTAATTTAGTATAAATAAGGGGTTAATTCACATTGTTTCTCCTAGCAATTTTATGAGACATCCTAATACTTTACAAGAGCATTATAGAGCAATTCAACAGCACTTTCAAAGACATTTCAATGTAGATTATCAAGGTTTATTGTTGTAATTCAAGGTCATTCCATCATGCCAAGGGTTTAATGCATTCATACATGTTGAGCTAAGAAAGTGGATGTAGCATTGAAGATATACTTGCAAGCATTATTTCACATCATATTCAAGGACCAAGATCTACATTCTTCATGGCCACTACATGTTAGATTGTAGATTTGTATTACAAGACAATATCCAAGGTATCTACATTGCATCATTTCATGTTTCATGCTTCAATTTCATTGTCTCGTCATTTGGTTTAATTACCTACATGGGGTTTGACTTAGGCCAACCCCTATTCACTAATAGTCAACAAGTATTTCTTCCCTTGAATGCGTGTTTGCAAATTTACATGTTAAGATCAAGTGGAGAGAAAGTTTAGAGAAAAATTGTCAAAGTTGTGAAGTTGCAAAGTTGACTTTTGAAGTGCAAGAATGAAGAATCGAAGCTACAAATTTTTCTTAGCTGACAATTAGGAATCTGAGAGTGCTGACATCAAGGAAAATAACCCATATGTCAGTTTCAGAAACCCTAACAAGGACCCATTCACCACTAAAGGCGAATGAGTCCTTTGTGCCCTAAAAATAAGCTTCTTGTGGCATGATACACACCTCTTTGAGCTCTAAAACCTTCCCTCATAGTTGCTATAATAGTTAGGTATCATTTCTAATTGTTATTTGCATCTTTTGAATCTCATATTTACATCAAATCATAGTGATCCTTTATCTTGATCTTGCTAAACCATATTTTTCACCTAATCAATATTTACAAAAGACTGCCATATATTCTTCCTTTCTTTTCACGGCCCAGGATAATAATATTTTTTCCCATTATTAAATCAAAATCCTTATGTTATCGACTTCATAAGCATTGCATAAAACATATGATTCATTTCTAAATCATCCCACAAAGGAAATAATATTTCTGATAAAAAAAAATTTCAAACATTATTGAAATAGTTACTTTGTTCCTTTTTGAATCAAATCCAGAATTACTCCACAATATTGGAAATACCCTCAAATTTTTGAATAATAAATTTTGTCATGTAGATAGCCAAATACCTCAATAGAATGCAATAATAAACCAACTATTGTATTAATAGAAATTCTTATTCAGAATTGCAATAATACATAAGCTATTACAATTGTTCAAATCCTCAAATACTTAGCTTCTTAGACAAGTTGAATGTAATTGTTATTCTCCAAATTTGGTCGCTAAAAGTGACCATTAAATTTGTAATGAAGTTCCTGTAGGAAACCTAAAAAGTTCTCCTCCACAATCTCCAGCTAGGGTTGATATTTCACAACCAAAATCAGTATCCTAGAGTCTCCAAACCCTCAAACATGAAATCCTTCAATCTCTCTCAAAACTAAAATGATAAGTGAAATCCAAGCGTGCTCAAATGGCTAGCGCACAACTCCTTAAATAAAGAACTTTTTGATCTTATAGAAAGATCCTCCAAGAAGCTTCTAGAAGAATATTATAATATTTTCAAAAGTGACATAATTATAATATTTTCAAAAGTGACATTTTAATAATTTTTTTGAGTTAAGTCTCTTTAATTAAATTAATTAAAAATAAAGTTATCTTTATGATTTAATTTGTTCAGGTAACTTTATAAATAATTAATTTAATATTCCCACTTTATTTTAAATAAAATAATCAATTAAGTCATCCTTTTGAAATATTATTGATTTTTGGACAACTTAATTAATTAAATTAATTAAATCACTTCACCATAAATTTAGGGACATTATAGTCCTCCCTTCCCAAATATTGATTTCCATCAAGCAATCTGCAACTACAAACCATCTCAACTGCCACAACACTTGAAGCCCGAGCAAAAAACCAATTGCATCTATCCACCAACCACCTAGATCCCAAATGGTCCTACTGAATGCTCCAACCCATAACCTTTGTATGCAACTGGGACCCAAGACAATGTCAAACTTTGTCAACCAATGAAGCCAACCACACAACAATAGAATTTTTGGATCCCAATTCTATAAATTATCCTCATCATGCCAACTCTAAGTAATGTGATGATGAACCTCAGATATCATACCTAGGTCCCATGGACAAATTGGAAGTCCTTCAATCTCAACACCAATAGACTTTCGTTGTGCCACTCTGATAACCTCTAGAATCTAATCGAACCAAATCTCAAACTCCTACTTCTAGAAGCAACCGACTAGATATAACAATATAAGAGACTTGCAAAACTTGGACTCATTACCTGAAGTTTGAAATATATCATACTAGAGTGAACCAAAACACCTCTTATTTAACCCACCTCCCCATGTCATCAAAGACATAATCAAATCCTATGTATGTGGGCTAAAAGTAAAATAATAAACACACCTTATTATGCAATCAAGGTGAAACTGCCCTATCTGCACAAATGGAATACCAGAATCATCATGTATATTCCATCCTACACTACCATCATCAGAAGATGACTCACAACTCAAAACATGATGAGTTGGTCTTGCAACAACACCATCACTAACCCTTGCAGCCTTGACCAGAAGATCTCTATTTGTTGCATAGAAAGAGTTTCCTAATTTTCCTTTAGGAGTAAGAAGAGTGCTATCAATAATTCCATAGTCCTCACAAGTTGAGGTCCTACAAATCTTCTAAAAAGAAGATGGAACAATGCTAAGATCCAACGTGCAAGACTCGGAAGGAATTATGTTCTCCTGATAAGGTTGTCCAATGACAATCTCTATAGTACCAATATAGATCCTTGTGCCCAAATCATCGACAAGGTCTAATCCTATATTCGAACCTGATGTGTATGTGTCATCAACAATCCATTCCAACCATATTGGTATCTTGTACATGTGAAAGATTCCCAACATAGGTGCATAGAAGAACATGCCAACCTTTGACAAGCTATTGGTGTATATCAGAACAACACCATGCAATTTGTGAATCATTTCCATGATGGAGTAAAAGGTATCTCTACTGTCAAAGGATGATAAGAACTCATCATCAATCTGTCGTATAAAACCAAAGTGGAAATCCCAACTTCTCCTATCCATCCCAATAGCTATAGTCCTCAAAGTGTGCCCTGATAGAATTTTTACCAATAAAGTAGGTGGTAGAACCCATGGGAGTAGGGTTGGGATACATCTATCCTCATGCCTATCTCCAAACCATAGCCTATAATCTATCAAAAACTTGAGCATATACCTCTCGAGATAGAGAATAATGCTTCCATCGCCAACTGAGTCCTCTTTCCTAACCAACACAAGAGGCACTGCACCTGCATTCTAAGAATGACCAATAGGAGACCCCACACTACTTACTTCATCCTATGCCTTGGTTGCCATAGAAAACTGAGTCTCTACTATTTATGATGAACATTGAGAAATATTAACTCTAAGCAAAGGCCCTCAACATGGATCTCGTATTCTTGAAGGGATATTTGAGTACTCTCTAAGGAATCCCTAGAAACCTTAAGGTCTTGAGATAACTTATCTACGTCTTCTTTCCCTCATAAAGTATCTAAATATATTTCAACAAGGTTGAGAAGGTGGTCACGATTGGAAAGGTGTAAGTAATTTGATTTCATTGTTCCCATAGCTTCTTTGAATACCTGTAATATATCATGAGAAGACTCTGCTTCAATTCCCTATTGTGTTCTCTCCAACTAAACCATCTAAAGATGATTTTCAATCAAATTATGCATTTTATCAAGATGAGACAATGTTGTCGCAATCTCATCTTTACTCACCTTCAACTGGCTCACCAAATATTTCACACTATTGGATGTATGAACGACTTCTACTTCACATGAAGAAGCATCAGATTGTTCCTGAAGTTCTTGAGTCAAATGTAACTCTCTCCTTCTGCAAAGTCCTATATACAAATATTCTAATTTGGAATTAGGACAACGCCAATTCCACCTGTAGAAACATCATCAATGCCCTTATTAAGTGTCTCAACATAAGAGGGCTCAGGTTTTCCTTTGTATTCATCATCCAACTCATTTGATTCACTAGATGATGGATTGATACCCTCCTGAAGAGAAGGTGGAACCAGTATACCAAATGAGATTAGCTCTTCTATAGTCAGTTGCTCCTTGAACTTCTCAATCTTCTGCTCAACCAATCTTCTTGTCAGATCATATGCTATAGTTGAAACATGTTGCTCTCCTCTCCAAATGTCTAAGAAATAATATTGCAACTGCTTGCAAATATCATCATCTTCATCTGGGATTAGGGACAAGATGTTGAACATATCTATCTTCACCTTGTCTGAATGGCGTTTCCTGATTATAGAAATGAAGCAATCGAATAATTGGAGAATAATACCATCATAATCAAACATGATAACACATGGTTGCACCCTTGCCACCAATTCTATAATTTTGACCCTCTTATTGAAAGTATGGCTTTTGATGTCACCTAACCCATTAAAGCTTTCAATAATCAAATGCATGACCTCTCTCATTTTTCCATTATCATAAGGATATTTAAGAGCTACAATCCTCATAATTTCACTTATGCGAGTTACAATCACCAATATTATTTCCTCATCCTGATGTCTCATTAATTTTGGCTTTTCTAATGATCACACAAATGGAGTCAAAACCATACACATCACTTGAGAAGGTGATTGACTAAGCTTGGATAGATAATCTTCGTCTTCTTCCAAATTGCTAAGAAGAGAAACCTTAGCTAGAGGTAATTGTTTTAGTTTCTTACCAAAAATCTTCAATTTATCTTGGAAATTCTTGATGGCTTCCTACTCTTTCGACCATTCTTCAACCCTTTTATCAATGTTAATCTAACTTTACCTTACTGCTTTAAATAAGGAATACAATTGATCATTGGAAGTTGCCATGATGCCCTACTAAATTTCTAATCTGAATCAAAACAAATATCAGTTACCCAATAGGTGGGTAGGATTCTTGGCTCTAATACCATTGTAAAGTCCCTTGTCAAATTTTCAATTTTGACATTTCTTCAAACACTTGGCCTGGAAACTCCTTTCAACATGAAGATGATCCTACTTCTGAGCTTCCCTTAATGCTTTCTCATATGTTAACGATTAAAATGCAAGAATAACTACTGAACTAAGTTACCAACTATTATAGGATGCATTTGACTAAGATAAACATGTAATTTCACTTCTACAATTGCTAAATGATTGGCAAGAAAAATTCTTTGTTGATTGGGTATTTAGTTAATGCATTGATGTATAAAATGAATAGTAATAGTACCCCACTTAATTTTCTTGCATTACAGTATCAACATTACATTCCAATATGTAAATTTAATTATAGAACTGAAAAAAATTCATTAACTAGAGGCCCACATAGAATAATAGACCACTTAGCAATAGTTAAGATTTTAGCATAAATCAATTATGTTCTTCCCTGAGATCATATTGGACTAAGACACATATTTAATAAAAACTTCCAAACAACTAACTCAAGAAATTTATTGTGAACATCTAGTTGTCCAGGCTTAATAGGAAGTTAGATTATAGTCATCACTTATAGGTGTTCTAGTACAAAAACAAATGTATAATGCGACTGTGGTAATACTCGATCAGAGCTGAGGTTGATTCAATAAGGTTGAAGCCATGCCCAAAATGTTGCCAATTGTCATGTTTCCTTCTCCAATGGCCACAATTTTCATTATACAAGTCAGGCATCAATACCCTGAGCCATAATTTATCTTCTTACTAACTTGCCTCATCATTTAGAGACCAAATGACCCCATCTTGAGTCTTCTACAGTTGTGCTTCATCTGTTAATTACTCCGGGAAGATGCCAAGGATTAACGTCCTGAATAACCAAAGTCCTTATTGAATTTCACCTAGAAATATGTATGCAGTTTTGTCCTCCACACTGCAGCCTCTAATAAACTTGTCTTGCCTTGGACAGATAGCTAACCCTACTAGAGGTTACGTCAGATAGCTGACCCTACTAGAGGTTACGTCTTTCTCAATTACTACAATATTCTTCAATGGAAAACTCGTCTCTGCCTAGGAAAAATAAACAACACAGTGCCAAGGGTTTGTTGATTGTTTTGCCCTCTTTGAATAATGAAATAACAACTTGAATGTGACTTGGAAATACACAATAAAGTTGGTTTCCAGAATGTTTGAGCTTCTCCCATGCATACAACCACTAGGAATAATCGATTATGGTAAATATTTACCAAAGACAATGCGATATCTCCTTCTTGCTTTTCACGGCCCAAGATAATAATATTTTTTCCCATTATTAAGTCAAAATCCTTATGTTATCAACTTCATAAGCATTGCAAAAAATATATGATAAATTTCTCAATCGCCCTACAAAGGAAATAATATTTTTGGCAATATTTATTTTTTTGCAAAAATTATCAAAAGAGTTACTTTGTTCCTTTTTAATCAAATCCTGAATTACTCCACAATACTAGAAATACCCTCAAATGTATGAATAAGAAACTTTATCATGTAGATAGCCAAATACCTCAATAGAACGCAATGATAAACTAGCTATTGCATTAATAGAAATTCTTATTCAGAATTGTAATAATACATCAACTATTGCAATTGTTCAAATCCTCAAATACTTAGCTTCTTAGACAAGTCGAATGTAATTGACATTCTCAAAATTTTGTCATTGAAAGTGACCATTAAAATTGTAATGAAGCTCCTGTAGGAAACCTAAAATGATCTCATCCAAAATCCCCAACTAGGGTTGATATTTCACAACTGAAACCAGTATCCTAGAGTCTTCAAACTCTCAGACATGAAAACCTTCAAGCTCTCTCCAAACTCAAATGAGAAGTGAAATCCAAGAATGCTCAAATGGCTAGCTCACGAATCCTTATAAAGAACTTTTTGATCTTCTAGAAAGATCCTCCAAGAAAGTTCTAGAAGAATATTATAATATTTTCAAAAGTGACAGTATAATATTTTATTTCCACTTAAGTCACTTAAATTAAATTAATTAAAAATAAAGTTACCTTTATGATTTAATTTGTTTAGATAACTTTATAAATAATTAATTTAATATTCCCACTTTATTTTAATTAAAATAATCATTTAAGTCATCCTTTTGAAATATTATTGACTTTTGGAAAACTTAATGAATTAAATTAATTAAATCACTTCCCCATAAATTTGTGGACATTACAGTTTTGTCTTTCGTTGGGCTTTGCTAGTTGATGTTTCATCCTTTCACATATGTTACCCTCGACTCTTGATGGTGGTGCCTCGTTTCCTTTGCACATGACATCAATCATTCCAACTTTAATGCACTAACATAGGATATTTTTACTAGACTAACTACAATTAATCCACCACTGATTTTGTATAGTTAATGGGTTTATTAGGTAAATGGGGCCTCATTTCCATTTTAACTATTGCATATTTTCCTTTGAGTTCTCTAAAACCTAGTGCAAGGAACTCCATTATCAACATAGTCATTTGCTTTATGAGCTAAGCATGCTCTGGTTAGCTAGTGCTTATGTGTTCACAACACTCTTACTCATGTTTGTTAGTGCTTTGTTTATGGGTTTGTTGTTGTAGTGCATGCATTCATGGTTGCATTTTCCATTTTCCTGTTTTCCTCACATTTGATGTAGGTTGGATTCAATTCCTTGCGAATTTCATGCTTATACTTGGTTTTGTAGCATCATTTCACCAGTTTATTTGTGGGTTCCATTTTTATTGCATTTTTTCTTTTATTTTTCCTTTGCCTTTTTGCTTTTGTTGATCTAGCCTTAGGTATGATCTTTGTTTTCATCTTTCATTTGGCTTTGTCCTATTGTTTTGGTTTTTCATTTTTTTACATGGTTAGATCAACATTTTCTCTGACATGCCAATTGAAGATGTTTATCATCGATCGAGCCTCAAGCCTCAGGATTACTGATGTGTGCTTTGTTTTGCTTTAGTGTTTTTAAGAAATTTGAAACCTATTTCAAGCTTTTGGTGTCGAGAGTTCAATGTACCCACTAAATGAATGAATCAACATGAAGTATAGTGAAAATCCAACCCTTGACCCTTGATCCTTCTTGTAAGTTGCAAAGTCTAGGTTCCTTATGAAAATTGTAAATGAAAGGACTAAAACCTGAACCTTGACTTTCAAAACATTAATCTTGAGACTTAGTAATTTGTGAATACTTTTATATTTTAATGTTAGTGATATTTCTTACCATATTTCTTATAAAGGTGAAAGTGTACAGGGTACCCCTAATCTCCGATCCTCGATGACGTGCATAAAAACTTGGTGAAAACCTATTTCTAAGAACCTTTTTTAGACTTCAGATATGAGACGTATCCTTTATGCATTTCCTTATTGAGGTCGGATGCATCATGAAACCTTGACATCCAATTTATGATACCCTAAAACCAATCACTTGTATTTGATTGATAATTTTAATGAACATTACTTTAATGAATCCATTGAGATTTCAAATGAAGTCAAATAAAAGATGGTCAGGTTTTACAATGCAAATAATTCTTTTACTGGATATCAAAACCATGAAATAATGTCAAGAGGCATTACTGAAACCCAAACCTTGATAAAATTACATTCTTTCAACCTATGTATATCAGGTGTACCTATTAAACTTAAAAGAAATTACAAGAAAGAGGTATAGGGTAGATTTGAACCTAGAACTCTGAAATGGCCTTTAGGCATCACTAGTCAAGATAATGCTTAGAAGTAGCTACATTTCTAAAGCAAGAGTAAAAATATCTATTCAAAACTTGATACCTGAGGAGTTAAAGCAAGATTAGTCAAAGGGTAAAAAATATCCTCAATCCTTGATACCCAAAGAACCAGAACTATAATTAAATATAATCACATTGAATGAAAAAAGGTATAAAGGAACTTTGATCCTAACATATTGAATAAAGTAAAAATTGAACTCTTCAAAAAAAAATTATTGGTATAAGGTAATGGGTAAGCTCGATGGTTGATCCCTAGAATTTTGAATGAAATTTGAAATTCTTCAAAACAAGTTTTGATTTGAAAATAAGAGATATATGTTGTCTAGCATGACTTTTTTTATAGGGTTATCTCCTTATAATATATGTAAATATTAACACAATAGAATTTTACTTATTATTTGAATATGAGCATCAATAGAAGCATACATCCACTATGAAAATAATGAAGACAAATCAAATGATCTTTAATTGATTTCATTTATAATTTGTGTAACTAGTACAACATGAGACAATTGGCTTAAGAATTGTGTCATTGTATTCATTCAAATGCTAGTACTATTATACAATCATATGAAAAAGAAAAAGATACATACTCAAAAACCTAAGAAAATAATCAAACTCTATTATTTGTGTTACATTACAAAATTATCCAAGAGATCAATCATCTTATGAAAATAGCCTTGAATTTGATTCTATAAGATAAGGGAGCAACAAGCTTCAAGCCATTTACACATGCCATACTTTCTTTTGAAAAACAATATTACATTCCAAAAAGTGAGCTCAACCATACCATTAAACAATGCATCTAATCTCATAGGGCTATGTTTTAGATTACTAGGGAAGACTTATCTTTCTTCTTCTTTTCTTTTGGAGATTTTTCTCCTTTTCCAAACTTGGATTTCTTTTCCCTCATTTGAATTATGTAGCCTTCTTTTTCTTTTTCCACCTTAGCTTTGTTGTCTTTATCTACAATGCCAATTTAGGCCTTCTTTCCATTTGTCTTTGGTTGAGGGACACCGATTTTCCTCTTTTTTGTTAGAGGTTCTTCTTCTTATTCCTCTTCTTCCTCTTCATCAAAAATTACATATCTTTCTCCTTTTTCTTTTTCCTCTAGTCTCCTCTTTTGCTCAGCACCTTGTTTCCTTACCAGAGCAGAATTTTTGTTCACTGACACATTCTTTTGTTTAATCAAAGTAATCATTGAATCCTTTCTCTTTGGTCCATTGGTGGAAGGTTTAGTATCATATGACTTGGGGTCAATAAGAGATGGGTTAGCTATTCTACAATATATCTTTGTTCTAGTAGCACCTTCTAGAGGACTTTAAATGGTTTTATCTTTCTCTGTAAAGTCCTTAGGAAGTCCCATCATCTCTACAACCTATGATGTCATCTTCTGCACATTTCTACTAATTTCCCTCTTATTGCAATCCATATGCACTTCCATATACTTCTCTTCATATGTTTCATATCTTTTCTGAGTTGTATCTCTAGGAATGCTAAGCATATGGTCTAACAGACCAACAATTACATCCTCTATAACTTCATATCCCATTTCAATGATCCACATAATTCTAGGATCAACAACCTCCATCATGTAGTAATCATTACCATGAAAATAATATCATTTTGGTACTTCTCTACTACATTCTTTGGAATTCTTTCTCTGGCCTACATTTTCTCCTATTATTTTTTAAAGAATCCCCACAAAACTTTCTTATGTGTGTCAAAATCACCCAATCTCAACAAGTGGTCTCTAATTTGAATTACTACTAGAATTTCTTTCAATCATACAATACTATTGGTTTTAGGAACCTCATTCAAAAATTAGAAAATTAAGAAAATAATCAATGTCCCAAATTAGAAGGGGTACCAAGAGTCCTTGGTCTTCTACAAATTCTCTAACAACTACTCCCTTAACAATTCTCACAAATCATAATCAACACCATTCTTCACCATCTCATAAGCAGTGGCTATGGTAGTAGCAAAAATAGAATTTTCTATGTTCGTGAAGAATATTTTGTACCATATCATCATTGACACATATTTACTACAAGGTTTTCAATATATTTGATGGTCAAGGCCCTCTTGTCAAATTTTGCACTAGTTAGTTTCATCCCAACTTCATTTTTCACTGACTTGAGTGCCAAAATGGGTTCAATTCAGCATAACCCAATTACAACCCTAATTGCCTCATTCATCATATGTGCTATATCTAACCAAATGAATCTATCATGAATCCTACTCAAAGTGTATCTGACCCACTCAACATAGAATTTTTTTAGGAAATTATTTAAGACATCTAGTTTTTTCTTCATCAAGCTCTCAAACTCAGGTTTCAATTCAAAATGGTCTTCAATGAGCTCATTAACCAATTCATCTCCAAGATTAGAGTGGTTATACTTATCCAAATTTGCATGTATGTGAATTTTTACATCTTCTATATGCATCACACCATATGGAATACTCAAAAATTCACCATCCAAGTCCATCATTCTTGACTTATTAGGGTGCTTCCTAAATTTGAGTTGAGGATGATCAAAAAAATTAACTTGTGGAGTATACATCTTGTAAGACTTTAAAAAACTTTGGAAACTTAGTGAAAAGTAGAAATATGTAAATACCTTTGAAACTTTCTCACTAGGGTTTCCAACAAGAATTCTAAAAAACTTCACTTCCCTCCTTTTCTAGTATTCTCTCCTTGAATTCTCATTTGGAAATGACCTTTTCTAAGTGAAATCACTTATAAAACCATTTTTGAATGACCTAAACTACATTGAATGCACTGATTTGAAGTTACACCAAAAGTTGATGAACCCTAACTATA
>VDFB02115152.1:0-58863 GCA_007258455.2 Sequoia sempervirens
TAATTTTATAGTCTCCAATTTAATACATACTATCATTAAAAAAAAAAAAAACCATATTAAAATTTTAAAGTTCCATAACAAATGAAACAACCTACAAATATTTATTTTTCTTATTAGATAAACCTTTTTAAGTACAACTATGAATTTAAAAAATATTTTGATCCCAAAACCTTATAAATCAAGAAAGACAACATGTAACTAGAACCAACAACAAAATGAGTCTTACAATAAAAAACTCGCCTGAAAAATAACAAAACTACCGCAAAAGAACAACCATATCAACAATCACAAAGATATGATTCAAAATCTCACCAAAAATAAAGTTAAGCCTGATCATTTGATTCATCCTGTCTTTTTTCAAAGAAAACCTAGTATCAACCCCCAAAAAAAAAAAAAACATGATCACAACTTCTGGTTTTCTGTGAAATCTTAGATTTATTAACATTTTTTTTAAGAACTATTAGTACAACTCTACCCAGTCTAAGAACAGCAGATATAATTTCACAGAGATATCAACGCAGAACAAACGGATCAAAAATTATTTGTGCTAAATTTTGAGATTCGATTCGATTGGTCTTAAGTTCTTACGATGCAATTCTTCTTATAACTTGATTGTCTGCTATTATTGTGTTACAGGGAGGTATGGCACATTCTGCATTTTTAAATGGCATGGAGATATTTTTCTTCTTTCTTTTCCTACCACGATGAGTTTCTTTCTTTTCCTACCATGATGAGTTTTATTGTTGTGAGAATCATGTACGAGGACTGTGGAGTTTTGAGAATACTGAAAACGTTATCATCTGAATCTGTGGTAGGTATTTTCAACCGTTGATGCTTGTCTGGTTTTGAAAGCATTTTTTTAACCGAAAGGGTATCAAAGAAATAAGTGAAAATGCTCCCAGGCTTACCACTGGCAATGCCATTGCGGTAGACATAGACTGAATAACACTCTGCATTTTTCACACTCCAACTACAATCAGAAAATGCCATTGCCATGCCAGTCTCACAGTATTATGTAGAGGGGAGCAGTTAAAGGAGGCGCTGCACATTATGCTTAGTTCACTCAGACCCCCTGAAGACTACATATTTTCAATTATTGCAGACCTGCATTCCCAACAACACGCTTTCACACAGACGATTGGCATCTACTATGCGAAGGGCTTTTCATAATAAGCTTATTCACGTTTATGTTAAGTGTGGAAGCTTGGTAGATGCCCGTAAAGTGTTTGACTACATGAAAGAACGAGATATCGTCTCATGGAATACGATTATTGCAGCGTACAGAAGATATGGGTGTCCTCAAGAGGCAGTTACACTGTTTCATCGTATGCAACAAACAGGCCTCCAACCCGATCAGTTTACATTTGCCAGCGTACTCCCAGCCTGTGCTAAAATGGGAGATTTGAAACAGGGTATGGGCATCCATAAAAGCATAAAGAACAGGGAAATTTTGTCAGATGTTGTAGTTGCAACTGTGCTGTTAGACATGTATGCAAAATGTGGAAGCATAGACAAGGCACGTGAACTGTTTGACATAATGCCTCAACGAAATGTGATCTCATGGAATGCCATGATTGCAGGATATGCGCGATGTGGAAGTATAGACAAAGCCCGTGACCTGTTTGAAAGAATGCCTCAGAGAGATGTGGTCTCATGGAATGCCATGATTGCAGGATATGCAAAATGTGGAAGCATAGACAAGGCACGTGAACTGTTTGACAGAATGCCTCAAAGAAATGTCATCTCATGGAATGCAATGATTTCAGGATATACACAAAATGAATTTGTTGAAAAGGCTTTAGAAACATTCAAGCAAATGCAACTGGCAGGGGTAAAGCCAGACTCCACAACCTTTGCTAGCGTCCTCCCTGCCTGTGCCAAACTGGGAGCTTTGGAACAGGGTATGGACATCCATCAAAGCATAAAGGACAGAAGAATTTTGTCAGATATTGTAGTTGTAACTGCCCTGGTAGACATGTATGCAAGATGTGGAAGCATAGACAAGGCACGTGAACTGTTTGACAGAATGCCTCAAAGAGATGTCATCTCATGGATTGCAATGATTGGAGGATATGCACAAAATGGATTTGTCGAAAAAGCTTTAGAAACTTTCAAGCAAATGCAATTGGCAGGTGTAAAGCCAAATTCCGCAACCTTTGCCAGCATCCTCCCTGCCTTTGCCAAAGTGGGAGCTTTGGAACAGGGTATGGACATCCATCAAAGCATAATGGAAGGGGGATTTTTGTCAGATATTATAGTTGGAAATACTCTGGTAGATATGTATGCAAAATGTGGAAGCATAGACAAGGCACGTGAACTGTTTGACAGACTGCCTCAAAGAGATGTCATCTCATGGAATGCAATGATTGCAGGATATGTGCAAAATGGATTTGTTGAAAAGGCTTTAGAGACTTTCAAGCAAATGCAATTGGCAGGTGTAAAACCAAACTCCACAACCTTTGCCAGTATCCTCCCTGCCTGTGCCAAAATGGGAGCTCTAGAACAGGGTATGGGCATCCATCAAAGCATAGAGGATATAAGAATTTTGTCAGATATTGTAGTTGCAACTGCCCTGGTAGACATGTACGCAAAATGTGGAAGCATAGACAAGGCACGTGAACTATTTGATACAATGCATCAAAGAAATGTGGTCTCGTGGACTGCAATGATTGGAGGATACGCACAAAATGGATTTGTTGAAAAGGCTTTAGAAACTTTCAAGCAAATGCAATTGACAGATATAAAGCCAAATTCCCCAACCTTTACTTGTGTTCTATGTGCATGCAGCCATGCAGGTTTAGTGGATGAGGGCTGTACATACTTCAATCACATGATTAACCTTTATTGCATTACAGCTTCAATTGATCATTATGTGTGCATAGTTGACCTTCTCGCCCGTGCTGGTTATCTTGAGGACACCTTGAACTTTATCATTAAGATGCCACTTAAACCTGTGGTGGATGTGTGGATGTGTTTTCTTAGTGCCTGTAGATCACATATGAATATAGGCTTAGGAGTATTTACAGCAGCATTGCTTTTTGATTTGGATCCTAAAAATGCGACAACTTATGTTCTTCTCTCAAACATCTTTGCAGAAGTGGGCAGGTGGGGTGAGGTTCAAATGGTAAGGAGATTGATGAAAGATAGAGGAATTAAAAAGATACCTGGATGTAGTTGGATTGAAGGCAAAAAAATCGTACGTGCTTTTTGTGAGGAGACAGATCACGTCCACAGACAGAGATCTATGTAAATTTGAAGGGATTGGCTTGGATGATGAAGGCAGCAGAGTATTTTTCAGATTCAAGACATTACTAATGATGTGGAAGAAGAAGAAAAATAATTATTTCTCTGCCACCATAGTGAAAACTGGCGATTTCATTTTGTTTGTTAAACATGACTCTTGGAACAACTATTAGAGTAGTTAAGAACCTTTGGGTACGTGCTGATTGTCACACTACAAAATAATTTATCTCCAAGATTGTTGGAGGAGAAATTGTTGTGAGAGATGCGAACTGTTTCTATCATTTTAAGCAAGGAGACTGTTCTTGTTGATATTATTGGTTATGTTAAATAAAGCAGTCTGAAAAGAGGCTTGCACTAAAATAATGTGTCCTGTGTCAGACCTGCAGTAATAATGAAGGGACAAGGTTTTAATTTCAGTTTTTAGAATTTTTTGTTTATTTGTTTTGTTTTGAGTATTGGCAATTTAGATCATGCTGTTGGCTTCATAACATTAGATGTTTGAGTGCAATGCAGATTACTGCTTATATACACTACTGGGGTATCTCTCAAAGACCTGTTTTATGATGACATAGATGTTCTATTTGAATTGTTCTTATGAAATCTGCATATGTATAAAATGAAAAAGCCATATGAGGTGGTGGAAGGGTAAAAGTAAAAGGTGAGGAACACTACAAGCAATTGGAAATATACTTTTGATGAGTAGAAAATGGGAGAGGAGGCTTCACAATGAGTCTTTCATTTTGTTTTGATTATATTAAAGACAGGAAGGGCTCGTACCCGTTACAGATCAACTATAAAGACAAACAATTAAAAAAATCTCACCAGTGGTGGACAAGGAAAACAACGAACAAGACAAGTGTCCCAAACAGCAAGGAGAACAATGAGACCAGCACAACTTTTGACCAAAGCGAGGAACTGGATACAAGTTTTGGAATGACCCAAAACCAACAACAATAATCAAGGAGGTTTGAACCCAAACTTCCACAAAGGCCTCAAAGTAGGAGCAGGGCGGGATTGAAGGCACCCATCAGTGTTCATATCCGGCAGACTTCCAATCATGTCATAAAAAATTCTCTTAGTCTTGCAAGAAACACCATCCTTTTTGAAGAGCTCAACAAAATTCTTCTCTTTCCCCTCAATGATAGAGGGGCAGTCGAGCATAAATTGCTCTTTGGACTGCACCAAAACATGAACATCTTGGCACAACAAAGAGAAAAGACTAGCATTGTGGAGGTGGTTCAAACATGAGGGCTCGCAAAGCAATTTTTGATCCCAAACACCAAGCTTGGAGTGCAGTTTAACATTGTTGGGCAGCTCCACCTCAGCCGCAATACAAACACGAAATCTAACAAACAGGAAGCACGATCTATTTTTTGTGACATCGTCCATGGTAGTGAATTGACCAAAAGCATCAGCTATACTTTGAATGATATATTCATCCCAAAATTCCAACGAGAATTTTGAGAGATGAACCCAAATGTGAGCGAAATTCATCTTTCTAGAATCAAACCCAGGAGACCATTTTTGTAAGATATTCCTTACCCAGAAACCAAGGACCTCCCAAGCAAATCTGCGAGCAACTTGCAATGTCATTGAAGGAGAATAGAAAAAAACCATTCATGATAGCCTCAACAAACAACAACCCAAAGGCAGACCAACAATTAGAAGCACAACTATGAACAATGTCAATATTAGGTCTATGACAAAAATCTACCAATAAGGATGTTGCACTATGTTTTCATAAGTGTTGTCATTGATATCAACCTCTAGTATGGATATGTTGAGATGGTGTGTATGGTGTTGAGTAGGTGTTGTAGATGCAACAGGGTCACTTGGTTTCCAAGTGCTTTTGAGAAAATTTGTATAAAGATTGTACAAGGTGACAGGAAAGTGTTATGTGTTTTGCTCTACGTTTCTTCATTCTTGAAGATGTGCTTGTGCGGTTTGAAAGTGATGATCAAAGATCTTCAAAGGTCTTATATCCAGAGTTTCAAGTTCTGGATTGTGCAGTAGTAGAAGATATGTTTGACAACATGCTAGACTGTCTCTGGCTTGTGAAGAGGGATATTTGGGAGAAATGGAATTGCTTCGCATTTCTTCGCATTGAAGTTTTTTGTCTTGCAGATTTGAGAATCCGCTAATATTGTTTGCATCCATCTTCCCTTGGTTTGTTGGGTGCTCAACTATTCTGCAAGCTTGGTTCATGAGTTGTATCTCTATGGCAGGTTGATTGGTTGCATAGGATGATAGTATTCTCAATTTCATATGTTTGCACTAGTGCTTTTGGATAATCTATTGGTGTTGGAATATTTTAGGGTGTCGTGTAATGTTGCTACATAGTTCGTAGGATGTTTTTGACCTTGGTGAAGTGTGAATTTGGTTGTTTGATAGTGTCAATGCCAGTTTGGCTGACCTGGTGTGTTAGCATTGTTTGTGGACAAGCTTCACGGTTTGTGGTAACCTGGTGTGGCATGTTAGTGTAGATTTGGGTCCTAGTTAACTCTTGATGTGGTCTGCCCTCACTTCTTTCCACTGTGAAGGTGTTTGGTACCAACCTATTTGGTGGTTGCATGTTTGAGGTGCATACATTTCATTGAAGCTGACCTAGAGAAGGTTATTCGAGGATGCGAAAGATATATATGCAAGATCAGATCTTTGGAGATGTGGTGTAGCATGGAATGATGAATGTGTGATTGTGTGTTGAGATATGAGTGCGAGCAAGAATGCCTAAGACTACTGGAAGCAATGAGTAGAAGGTGTCTACATTTTAGTGTGCCAGAAGTCATTGGAGGCAGTGAGCCGAAGGTTGCGAATAGTAAAGAGACATTTCTCTAGTTGCTTTGAGGTAGTAAACCTCCTTGTAGTTGTTTCTTTGTAATTTGGAAGAAATGATCTTCCTCGGCAATGAGCCTTTCTCTTTTTGGATAGCGAGTCCTCTAGGTAGTGAGCCTCTTGTAATCGGTTTTGGTTTTCATATAGTGAGTTAATCCTCACCGTGGCTTTTGCTTTCTAGGGTTTTCCATGTAAAAATATAGTGTTCTATTGTGAATGTTTGTGGATGTGTTGTTTCAATTGTTTGCATTCATGATAATAATCAATGAGGGTTTGAAGGTTTTAATGCACAACTGATTCACCCCCCCTCTTAGTTGTCACGTGTGTCTAACAAAGGACGAGTTGCAAGCCTGCCAAGGCTTTTTCCACACAAGCATTTGAAATAGGAAGAGCAGGTATCTCAATATCAGTTGCATTGCCACCATCTCCAAGGGTCATTTCTGTAAAAACAACAGTAGAAGCACTAGCCAAAGGGTGCCCAACACCATTAGGGTGATGCTCCAACTCAGCAGGATATATAGGGAATCTCTAGACTAGAGTAGTAGGATGAGAATCGGGGGATTTACAATCAAAGCTAGCTCAAAGAACCAAAGGTTCACTGTTAGTAACAATATTCGGAGCTGTTGAACAAGCAAAGATAATCAAGCTAGTATTAGGGGAGAGAGGAACATTCCCACCCAGCAGAAACCTCCTCCATAGAGAAAATCCTAAATCCTTGGAGCTAGAACCAGTAGGAGCACAGGCTGAACCAAAAGCAACCTCTCCACCAATTAGCTTATAAAGGGCATACCTAAGGAGGACATTCTATTGTGCCTCCAATCACATGTCAAAGAGAGTGACATCATCCTTAGAAGAGTAGGGGCTCCAAGCAGCCCCTTCAACTTCCCTAGCACCTTCAGCATCCCCATTTCAATTGAGAACACCCTATCTTCTAAGGTGGGTTTCAAACAAGATATCAATAAGCTTCTCATCGCCCTCCTCAAAGCAGCTTTGCATCCTTCTATCCAACAAGGCATTAGCAGGGGTTTGTGACATATGGCTTAATTGCCTCTCGTGGATTCATTAACTCTGGCGGTTGTATCAGGCATTAAAAGGTTGATCTTTTGGTGCAACAACAACTATCTATGTAACACATAGGTGATGTTAGCCTGACACCATGTTGAAATCATCACCAAAATAATCCTAAACCATTGAAAGATTCTGTGTGATAGTTGGAAAAATATGAAGTGTGAAAAATTTCTTCTCATTGGTATATTTGTTAGATATGCTACCATTGACATGTATTCCCTAGTCATTGATTTAAAAGGGGTCGTCGCCTAGTATGGGATCACCATAATTTCTACCCTCAACATGAAAAATAAAACATCAAGAAAGGAAAGCATTGGTTGTTGGCAGTGAAAAAATTAGCCTTCATGAGCTTCATAAATGGATATCAAAATCATGGCTTATTCTAATGATTTTTTTTTTGGAGATTTATCCTAGTGCAAGGGGTTTTTTCACTATGAGTTTTGATAGTAAGCAAGACAAAAAAGTCATTCTCAAGTATATATGGTTGTGGGGAGAGAGCACACTGCTTTTAAAATTGTGGCACCCAAACTTTAACCCAGCCACTGAATCCTTTTCAGTTATGTCAATTTGGGTTCGCCTCTCAAATCTCCTCCTTACTATTGGTTTGAATCATGCTTTGCAACTATTGGTAACACTCTTGGTAACTTTATACAAACAGATGCAAATTCAAGGGACTTCACCCATAAAACCTTTGCTAGGATTCTGGTTGAGATGAACACCTCTAAAGCCCTCCCGATAGAAATCATCTTGAGCACGAACGGTAACAATTGGTCGCAACCCTTGGACTACGAAGGTTTAATATTCACGTGCAAAAAAATTACAAAATTGGACACATTGTAGTAGAATGTTCAAACGCTAAATCTCAAACAAAATGGGAGGCTACTTGGTGGAAAGACACCTCTCCTAAATATTATTCGGTTTCAAACTTCCCCAAGAGTTGTGTTTCTCTAAAGAATAATGCCAGTAGTAAGAATGAGGGGAAGATTGATGAGATTCCTTCTGAATCAAAGAATGATTGAAAATTGCCTCCTCTAAGCGACTCTTGCAATCTGGATTGTGCTGATGGCAGCGATGCTATCTCTCATTGTCCCTCTCCCAAGGACACCTTTTCTCCAATAGTCAAACAACATACAAGATCTACTGCATTTGGTGTGGGATCCCACATCTCGGGGATTTAGTGCTCCCTTTATCAGGCTCCATTTCAAGTTGTTTCAAATGTTGGGGATGGGGGAAGTGAATGGAAAACAATAATGAAAAAGAAAATGAATACTTGCTAAAGCAGGGATGTTTGCAATAGAATGCAACTTTGGTCTCACACCAAAATGGGCTCTGAGAAACAAAAGAATTTGGGGGGCATTGAGGGGCTCATAGTGCAAAAAAGAGAAAATGTTATCCTCAAACTCAAGGAAATCAAGAACAAATTGCAATCTCATGCTAAATATGGGGTCAAAACTACTGCCAATATCCATTAGGCAGCTATTACTAGGATCTTGTTAAATAACCTGGCTTGTTTTGACGAATGATCAATACCATTTGTGTAGTGCAAATGTGTAAATGATCTGGTTCTACAATTTGAATTTTTTAAACCTTTTAGGATATATATGGTTTTTGATAGTGGAATCAAGAATAAGTAGGAAGTGATTTAAATGGTTCAGTATGACTATGATTGAATAAACAGTTGTAATCTAAAATCCATGGGGATGAGATTTGTCTTCTGTGATCTCACTTGGTGCAAGCCAGGCTAAATTCTCACATCATTATAAAACTCACCTCTTACAAATCAAAAAAAATATTGTAGAGAAATAATTAATCCTTAAAGAAGGTGAATTGCTACATGATTAATAATATTGAGCCAAAGCCATCAACTATGTTGTATACATTCAAAACTAGATTCCTTGCAAAGCCTTGGAAGGCATCACTCCTTTTAAATCTTGGCATGCTAGGAAATTAGTAGTGTGACATTTTAGAGTTTATAGACCACCTAGATGGGAATATGTTCCTTTAAAGAAATTCAAGGCCTTGGAACCTTAAAGATGATGTTGCCCCTTTATTGGATATCCTAATGGTGTCAATAAGTATCAACTATTATGTCCCGAGACTCAAGAGCTTCATCATTGCAAGGAGTTTATGGTTTGAAGAAAGCTCTCCATGCTTGTCTTCCTTCATAAGGGATTTTGATGATAGTGATCTTTACAAGATGATTATCCAACTTCCCCAAATCATAGGGTTACTACTAAATATTCATCTCCTTCATCTCTGTCATTATTTTGAGGATAAGGACTCTCCTCCACCATCTCTTTCTTCTTCAAATTGATACTTGATGAACATGATCATCTTATCAGGATCCTCCACATGTATAAATTACCCTAATTAAAATAGGCAACCCTTTAGGGAAGTATTAGGTACTACCAAGTGGGACTTAGCAATGGGGGAAGTACACAACTCCTTAATGATGAATCATATATATGAGACATTGTTCCCCTTCCTAAAGAAAGGAAAATTGTTCAATGAAAGTGGATCTCCAAATCAAATACGTTGCAAATAGAAATATTGACATGTTCAAAGCTTCACTTATGGCCAAAGTTTTCTCATAGGTAGTTGGTATTGAGTATAGAAATATCTATGCCTCTATTCTTAAGATTAATTGAACCATTCATTCAACTCTTAATATTGTAGTCTCTCAAGGTTAGGTAGTACAACAAATAAATGTGAAATATGATCATCTTCACAAGGATATTCAGGAGGAGATATACATAGGGTAGCCATAGGATTTCATTACGAATTCTTGTAGGTTGTGAAGTTTTCTCTTTGTTCTAAAATAAGTTCCTTAGTCTTGGTATGCCAAGATGAACTCTTTTGTTCTCTCAACTAGATTCTCAAGACAACAATTGGATTTGAATGCCTACATTCTATGGCAATATGATTCTCTATTAGTTCTAGTTCTCTATGTTGATGATCTCATCACTATATAGGTAGTGTTTGATCCATAATTAGAAAAAATAGATATGATCTACAAGACAAGTTTTCTATGATAGAATTGGGTTTGTTTCATTAATTTCTTAGGATTGAAATCATATTGTTTTCTTCTAAGATCTCTTTTCTATAACCTAATTATATCAACTTTATTGTGTTTTTTCATTATTGAGTGTAATCCTGCATTGGGTTCCTTTCTATCTAGATTCAATTTTGAGGCTAAGTCTTCCACTCCACTAGTTGATGTCATATTATATTGATAACTTGTTAATAACCTCATCTACTTGACTCACTCACCTACATATCTCACATGTGGTTGGCATGGTTTCTTGCTTTATATATGAGCCTCATGAACTCAATTAGAAATCCAACAAAGATTTAATTCATTATGTTTAAGACAAACATAGGTTTGAGATTCACTATAATAGAGATACATATTTAGAGTTTGTTGAATACATGGATTCAAATTAGGTAGGTGATATTGAAGATCAAAATTCTACTACTAGCTATAACTTTTATCTTGGTTTTAGCCAAGCTTTTGTTGGTAAATCAAGAAGTAGAATATTATTACTATTTCCTCTATTGAGGTTGAGTATTGGGTGGTGGTTAATGTCACCACTAAGGTTATCTAAGTTCATAACATCCTTACCAATTTTTCATTCCTTTTCAAATTTCATCAATTATTTTTTATGATAACAAGAGTACCATCAATATCTTGAAGAACTAAGTCTAAACACATCAAAATCCATAAGGAGCAATCCATTGAATTGCACTATTTTTCTACTTTAAAAAGAAAAGCATAGGCATCTTCACAAAGAATTTCATAGTTTAAGAAAGTTTCATCGTCAATGGGTTTTTTGAGGGTGTATGAGGATAATTGATCATTGATTAGGGGCATCTATACCTTCTCAATTCTCTCTTTGGGGGTGGCAAGGAGGGTGGAAGTTTTTCCCTTCTCTTCTTTTGAAGGGGGACAAATGCTTTTTTTCTGTTTTCTTGGGGGGGGGGTGTGGTTCATTTTGTACATGGATACCTAACATGTTACACATTTGTAGGCAACCAAGTCTGCCTTCCCAAGTTTTACTTATGGAGGTGTTGGTGTAATATCTATCCTTCACCTCAGATAATACTTTACGGGCTAAGATATCTATTTAGTAATTTTAATTGGTATATTCATAATATTTATTTTCCTTTGAACCTATGTAGCTAAGAATGGCATGTGTCACTCTTGATTTGAGGTTATCAAGTGCCACCACTTCCTCATTAATTCTTGATTGATGAAAGTCATGCGCTATCACTTCCTCATTAATTCTTGATTGATGAAATTCATGTACCACCTTTGTCTAAACAAGAGCCACCTTCTCTTAGTTAAACAAAGTTAACTCACCTCCTAATTACTCATGATTTCTTGCACATATCACGTCCTTGACTCATGCATCCATGAGCTCTACATATTTGTACTTCATATATTCTCTTGCATCATTATTATGCATTCTCTATAATATATCAATATTCTATATCGTTTGAGATATTTGCTATTGTAACTCATCACCTTCATATAGATCAAGGTTAATCCTACAATATTCATTGATATTTAATCCCCTTTCTCCATGTGCTAGAATGATTGCTTTCAAATGAGAGATCATGCAAATTCAATGATATTCTTTGATTGAATTTCAATGTACTTCAACAATATTTATATAGATATAAGTGCATGTCTATCTATATAAACACAAAAAAGTCATCATATACTAATAATAAGACATCTTTTCAAAATAAATAAAAAATGATATTATTATCACCATTACAATAATCTATATAATAAAATTATAATAATTCTTATAATCTTAAATTTAATGCATACTACCATCAATAAAGCCTAAACAATTTATAAAATTTAGACTAAAATGTATGAAGTTTTATAATAAATTAAATGGCCTAATTTTTTTTCCCTTTTTAACATATTTTTCCTTAATAAATGAGGCAAGGTAAAACCTATGGAGAACTTTTACTGCAACTATACCTGTTATATCAACGCAAATCACATTGATCTAAGAGTATTTATCAGCTATCAGTTAGTATTTCTCGTACAATGCGATTCTTGAAAATCGTCTGTCATCATCATGTGGAGGGAGGTGCGGCACATTCTGCTTACCATCTCTTGAGATAGCAAAGCTCTGCATTTTTTATGTTATGCAGAGTTTCTGTTTTTCCCTTTGAGCTCGGTCAGTTTCCATAGCGAAGGAGGTTCCTTCTACTGCTGTGGTGAGTTTTATTGTGATGAGCATATGAATTACACCAATAGTTTTTAAGAGGACTTTAGAATTTTGAGAATACTGAAAACATCGCCATCCTTCTATATGTATGCTGGGTGTTTTCAACTGTTAATGCTCGTTTAGGTTTAAAAGATGATCCTCCTCGACAGATTACCTTCGAAGGTTTGTTCATTCACTTTGAAACTTGCTTTAGAAAAGGAAATTGAAGACCTGTAAGTGAAAATGCTCGCAGGCTAACCACTGACAATGTCATTGTCGTAGATGTAGACTGAATAACAATGCACATTTTCCACTCTTCAACCACAATCATAAAATGCCATTGCCATCCATTACTCATCTCAATGTCCTTGAAAACTACTCTACATATCTTCAACTATCGCAGACCCGTTTCCTCAAGAACGCGCTTTCACAAGGGAAAAAAGGGCATTCTTTCATTGGTTACAGGCGATTTGCTTTTGCTACACACACAATTTTTCATAATAAGCTTATTCACATGTATGTCAAGTGCGGAAGTTTGGTGAACGCCCGGAAAATGTTTAACCACATGAAAGAACGAGACACCATCTCATGGAATACGATTATTGCAGCGTACAGAAGACATGGGTTTCCTGACGAGGCAGTCACCCTGTTTCAGCATATGCAACAAACAGGTTTCCAACCCGATCGGTTTACATTTGCCAGCGTTTTCCCGGCCTGTGCCCAAATGGGAGCTTTTGAACTGGGTATGAATATCCATAAAAACATAAAGGATAGAGGAATCTTGGCAGATGATGTAGTTGCAACTGCCTTGGTAGACATGTATGCAAAATGTGGAAGCATAGACAAGGCACGTGAACTGTTTGACAGAATGCCACAAAGAGATGGTTTTACTTGGACTGCAATGATTGCTGGCTATGCACAAAATGGATTGGTTGAAAAGGCTTTAGAAACTTTCAAGGAAATGCAATTGGTAGGTGTAAAGCCAGACTCCGCAACCTTTGCCAGCATCCTCCCTGCCTGTGCCAAAATGAAAGATTTGGAACAGGGTATGGACATCCATCATAGCATAAAGGATAGAGGAATTCTGTCAGATGTTGTAGTTGCAACTGCTCTGGTAGACATGTATGCAAAATGTGGAAGGATAGATAAGGCACGTGAGCTGTTTGACAAAATGCCTCAAAGAAATGTGGTCTCATGGAATGCCATGATTGCAGGATATGGACAAAATGGATTTGTTGAAGAGGCTTTAGAAATTTTCAAGCAAATGCATTTGGCAGATGTAAAGCCAAACTCCACAACCTTTGCCAGCGTTCTTCCTGCCTGTGCCAAAATGGGAGCTTTGGAACAGGGTATGGACATCCATCAAAGCATAAAGGATAAAGAAATTTTGTCAGGTACTGTAGTTGCAACTGCCTTGGTAGACATGTATGGAAAATGTGGAAGCATAGATAAGGCACGTGAACTGTTTGACAAAATGCCTGAAAGAGATGTGTTTTCGTGGACTGCAATGATCGCAGGCTATTCACAAAATGGATTTGTTGAAAAGGCTTTAGAAACTTTCAAGCAAATGCAATTAGCAGGTGTGAAGCCAGACTCCTCAACCTTTGCCAGCATTCTCCCTGCCTGTGCCAAAATGGGAGCCTTGGAACAAGGTATGGACATACATCGAAGCATAAAGGATAGAGACATTTTATCAGATGATACAGTTGCAACTGCCCTGATAGACATGTATGCAAAATGTGGAAGCATAGACAAGGCACGTGAACTGTTTGATGGAATGCCTCAAAGAGATGTCATCTCATGGACTGTAATGATTACAGGATATGCACAAAATGGATTTGTTGCAGAGGCTTTAGAAACTTTCAAGCAAATGCAATTGGCAGGTGTAAAACCAAATTCCACAACCTTTGCTTGTATTCTATGTGCATGCAGCCATGCAGGTTTAGTGGATGAGGGCTGTACATATTTCAATCACATAAGTAACCCTTACTGCATTACACCTACAATTGATCATTATGTGTGCATGGTTGACATTCTTGCCCGTGCTGGCTATCTTGAGGACACCCTAAACTTTATCATTAAGATGCCAGTTAAGCCTGTGGTGATTGTCTGGATGTGTTTTCTTGGTGCTTGTAGATCACATATGAATATAGGCTTAGGATTGTTTACAGCGATGCTGCTTTTTGATTTGGATCCTAAAAACACTGCAACTTATGTTCTTCTCTCAAACATCTATGCAGAAGTGGGCAGGTGGGGTGAGGTTCAAATGGTAAGGAGATTGATGAAAGATAGAGGAATTAAAAAGACACCTGGATGTAGTTGGATTGAAGGCCAAAAAATGGTACATGCTTTTTGTGCAGGAGACAGATCACATCCACAGACACAGGAGATCTATGCAAAATTGGAGAAATTGTCTTGGGAGATGAAGGCGGCAGGGTATATCTCAGATTCAAGACATTTACTCAATGATGTGGAAGAAGAGGAAAAAGAATTATTTCTCTGCCACCACAGTGAAAAGTTGGCAATTGCATTTGGTTTGTTAAACACACCCTCTGGAACAAGTATTAGAGTTGTTAAGAACCTTCGGGTATGTGCTGATTGCCATACTGCAACAAAACTTATCTCCAAGATTGTTGAAAGAGAAATTGTTGTGAGAGATGTGACCCGTTTCCATCATTTTAAACAAGGAGAATGTTCTTGTGGAGATTATTGGTGATGCTAAATGAAACAATTTGAAAAATATGCTTGCACTATAATAATGTGTTCCATATCAGATGTTTTATTTGCAGATTATAGAAATAAATTCACAATTTATATTGTATCATAACTGTACATTCATGGAATCACAAAATTGTACATGATGAGATTTATAAATTGATTCTAAAGAGATGAGGGTTTAAAGGAAGTTGGGAGAGAGCTAAACGAGACATTTTATAAGTGTTTAGAGTGACAATAAGTTTAAAACAAGAGAGACTCAAAAGGATTAGGGGAATTGCACAAAAACATTATGGAAGACATCCATAGGTTTGAAAGGAATATTACGATTATATTCATAATACGTTCAAGTCGACTACTTTATTTGCTTGTGGAAAACCTAACAAAGATAGCAAAGTTAAATTCCATTTGATAAGATAGAAATTGAATAATTTTGTATTAGTTGCACACCTAACAAATGCTAGTGAAGAGTAAATTTCATATGGTCACATCTAACATTTGTTTACAATCCCTAATCACAACTACATTAAGAATCTTAAACTTTCGTATTTTTTTCATCACAAAATTTTATAATAAGGGATTTAATTCATAATGTCTAAAGACTTTTGAGTCGTGTGGCTAACAATTTTGTTTAATCAAATTAACAATGTCAAAATATTAACATAAGGATACATGTTTGTACAAAACTAAGGTAGGAAAAATAATTTTTAAAAAGAATCTAGAATAGTGAACTTTATTCTTCATCTCATACAGATGAATTTGACAACCTTATGTTTTATAAGGAAACATACATATCTAATTCATTATGTCTTTATTGTGAGTGTGTTTAATGTTTACAATGGAAGAAGGAAATTTGTTATGAAGTACCTCCTATTCTTGTAAGCTAAATCACTTTACAACTATCACTAATAGTATCACATTTGAGGTCCCAAGGTACATCTAAAATTAGAAATTAATATGCGTGTGCATTATAATAGTATGAAACATCTGAATGAAAGCAAAACTATTGATATTAATAATAAAAACAATTATAAATTACTATCACAGATTATATTACAAAATTGTGCAATATGGTAGTGGTTCTTTAAGTCATAGTATATGTGTGCCATCACCGATAAATTTTATTTTTAGGAAAATCTACAAAATTTTAGACTACAAGATAAGTTATATTTAGGTCATTAAAATGTTAATATCACAAATATATGAAGATATATATCAAGCAATCACATTGTATATCACAAAAAGTATGAGCAACTTAAACACCACAATGTTAATTTGGAGTAGTCTTAAGAAGTTCAAAATGAGAGATTGTAGTTTGCATCTTTCCTTGGCATAAGAAGAGTATTTAAGGACTAATCACATCCAATGACATGTATGTAGTGCCTCTAGTTAATCTCACCATGCTTAGGCTAAATGTCTTGATATTAAGCTCTACCATTGAATATGAGAATTTGGTATTGATGATTATCCTTAGGCATCACACCACATTTCTTATTGGAACAAGGGGGACCATTTGTAGAGAAAGCATCCTACATAATGATGGTTGCTTCTAGACCTATTGTGTTTATCTTTATTACCATATCGCATGCATGGATAAATAAGGCCATAAAGAGGCACCTTAGTTGTAGTTCATGTGTTTGGCTTAAACATTCAAGAAATTTGAGAGATATTGCAAGTGTTAAGACTCTAAAGTCCATCTTACATGTTTGATGTTGAAATTGTGAATAACTATGAAATCACATAATAATATTTCACTAAAACAAGAACATATCATTGGAAATATTAGTAAAATGATAATATTTATACTTTTCCCTAATTAATATAAAAAATTACATTCCAGAGCATGCATGGACCACAATAAGTTGTCTTCAAAACATGCAAAAGTGTAATTTATGAGTTGAAGATGAAATTGAGCTAAAATAAAGAATGGTTGATTTGATTTACTGTAATTTTAATATGATATATTGTAACCTATAGTTAGTGTGACAACCCAAAACCAACATCCTTTTCTCAAAGTAGTCTAATAGGAAGGCTAGAGACCTACCTTAGTCATGAAACTTTAAAATTTACTATGCTTAATACATTTACTAGGTCCTATGAACTAAGTATGCAACATAAATCAAGATCTTTATCTAACTTTGATTGTGTATTTGATATAAACTAAAGACTTGTGTGAGCAATTTAATATAAGATCGTGAATTCTAATTTGTAAAGTTGTTTATAAATTTTGAGTGTTAAATATTAGGAGTATGAATATAAGTGTGTATTTAAAGGTCGGCTAATGAACATGTCTTAATGATTTGGTTGATCCAATGTATGTAATTCTAAATTATATTTATGTTTAATTTTATCTCATTTGATGTATGATCTTTTCATTGAAGTGTAGATCACATGTGTCATGGAAAGTGAAATTATTATAACCTTGCTGGGTTGTGAATGTAAAACACTAATATAATTTGTTTGATCAAACTTAATTTCATGATAATGGGTAGTGTCTAAACTAACTAGGGTTTATAATTATGGAAGAGGTCATACTATATTTTGTTGTTTGTCCAGAAGTTTAACTTATTATATATTTCTCTAAATGAAAAATCTATTTTCTAATGTTACATTCAATGTTGAACAAGTCAATTAAATAATTTAATATTGTACATCTAACAAGCCTCATAAAACACTTCAAATGCAACAAAATCTTAAAAAAGGTATAATATTTATTTATAATTAAAATTTAGTACTAAACAATGCAAAGCAACCATTGTTTATTTATAATTTAAATAAAATAGCATCAAATTATACATTAAGATATGAACCTAAAACAAGAGAAAAAACAAAACTACTTAAAATGGGTATCATACACCATATTCAACTAAATAAATTGTTATAAACTCAATACAAGCACATTCTTTCATTCTTAGTTTTGTGTGTGTACATACATACATACATACATATATATGCGTGTGTTATAATTGGTTAATAAAGATAGGTAATAGTGAAATCAATTTTCCACCACCATAGAGTTATACAAGCTTCCTCATATGTCACTCCAAAAGGCAAGACCATACTCTTCATGAATGGGGTCATAGAAATGTACCACATAGTAACATAAAGTGAACCAACTATGGGAGATTAACTATGGATCTTACAAAAAATAATAAACCATCTCAATAAATCCATCCCCTTAGCCAATGTTTAAACAATATCATTAATTTTTTATTTAATAATGATAATACCACTTGTATGAATGTGGTTAATCCAAAGTGATGACCTTGACTCACCATGCACAATAATCAATAAATTATATAAGATAGTCCTATAATTCATTGTTATACAAATATATGTTATTCCAAACACTAGCCTGTGTTGTTCTATGCAATATACATGTATATCGCATTCTCAATCTTATGTAGTCTCTTAGAGAACATAAGAATCTTGTTTGATTACATTTTCAAAAACTTGGTCCATGGTTGATGGTCCATGAACATCTACTTCTCCTATCTAGGGATTCAATCCCATAATAATTTTTATAGTTAAAAAATATTTATCATATTGGTATTATGGTACATATTTGAGGAGTTTCGTCAACTTCTTCCAATATTCAATTATTGACATTAATTTTGGTCAATTTCTTATCAAAAGAAAGTTGTGGTAGTCAATGTTATTAGAACAAAACTACAAACTAATTCCAAGTTAAATTGATTGAATCTAAACCCTATTTGGATTCTACTTCTTCAAGTTCCTCATCTTTTGACTCTATTTTAATTTTATTGGGATTAGGATCTACTAACAAGTACTCTTATATAATTTCCCAACTCATTACTAGCACATCACATCTACACCCAAATGACATGTCGTGAATTGTCAAAGGTTTTTAGGTATACATTTTCTTTCATTTTTTGTTACTATTTATTTTCCTAAGTTTTATATGACCCAAGGTTTTCGCTAGGGTCTTAGTATCATTTAAATCCATATCTCTTCCTAAGGAGGTGGTTGGGTTGAGGATTTTTCTTTGATTTAGTTTCAATCTCTTATACTTTTTCTTCTTCACAACCCATTTCTTACAACCTTCCATTTTTTAGTATGGGAAAAATGATAATTTTTATTAAGATTTGTAGAGGAGGGACTTTTCATCCATAAGATAATGGGATCTCAAGGAGCAAATTGTCTCTCAACTACCTCAATTGACTCGACTCAAGTGAACTAGAAATAGAAATGCTTTAAAACTAAAATCTAAGCTAACTTTAACAATGAATACAACTGAAAATCTTGAATAATTTGCACATACAAAATGGTAAAAATATTTAATCTACAAAAATGGGAAGTACAAAATATGTAGAGTGTGGTACCAGTCGGGTGAAGTATTGGCCTTGGATGTCAGTGTATCATGAGGATGCTTACACACATGCACTATTGTTTATATGAATAAGCCCAAAAACTACCAGAGTGAGGTCATTTGTTCATTTAACTTGTCCAACACCTGCACACACATGGATACAAGGGAAAATATTGGGGCCATATAATGGTTTGCCTTAGTCAAACCCACACTTTGGTGTTTCCACCTCCATTGACAACTAGACAAGATTGGAACAGATAAAAAAAATAAAATAGAAATGTGATAGAAGCAAACCCTGATGTGGAGGATAACCCCTATCACAATTTAAAAGACACTAGACAAAATCAATTAAGTATGATAATAGAAATTATTGATAAAATAAAAGAAAGAGAGCATTACCAACAACTATGGACCCTCCCTTGAGACAATAGACGTGACAAGATTGTGCGCAAGAGGTGTCCTTGCTACTGTAACTGTGAGAGTTTTTGGTAGAGTTTTTTCTAAGAGTGAGAAGAAAAGAGTTCCAAGTAGAAAATGTTCCAATAATTATCAAAAATGAGAGAGAGAGGCAAGTTTTGTTCTTGGACTAGGCAGGAATAGCTATTACAGTCACATTTAGGCATTGGAACATGTGCCACAAATGGTCTGTACGAGATATTCCTATTTGAATCATGGATTTTAGTGGGACATTTACACGTCGCAAATATGTCTTCGTTCCACGTTGTCATCTAACCAATTTCCTCCAAAATTCAAACCACAAACTACAAATAATTCATAACTTCCATCCATGATATCAAAATCATGAAATCTTGATTATGGAATTTTCATAAATGCAGTAGGCACCATGCGTAACTGTGAAATTGACCTACGGTACAATTTTTGGCACTACAAGATTAAAATGAAAAAAATAACTAATACCTTATACTAAATGAAGTAGAGTCTAGGTCCTAGAGTTTGAACTTTGATTTGATACCAAATGCGACAAATTGGAGCTCTTAACACATTACAATTTTCTAAATTATGAATTTATAACTTAAAAAATTGAAATCATAATAATTTAAACCCATGATCTTAAGTAGTCAAACTCATCATTTTTTTTACATGAAAAAGATGGAACTAACTTGATGTCAAAATATTTATCATTCTTTATTGAAATCAATCTATACAAGTATTAATATTTTACAAATTTATAATAGAATTATAAGGAGTTGTTTTCTCCTTTATGCACAAATTGTTTTTCATAAATGAATATGTTATTTCTACAAAAATATACAATTTGTATAATCTAGTGTTCACATCTAAATAATAACATACAATCCAAGGCTTTGAATGAGTACAAGCAATCTGGCTCTATCAAGTTATGTGGAGGGAGAGCATCATCTAAGTGCTTTACCTTCAGCTATAGACTGGTGGTCCATCACACACCTTCCAACTAGAAGTGGTCCTAAATTTCAACATGGGTGATAGATCATGGTAAATACTATAGTACACTTCCAATTTGATAACTAAGTGTATAAGTACTATACTATCACATATAGTCTACCGTGCATACCTAGATACCCTCTAGCTATATGACATTCAATCGATATTGAAACTAGTAAATATTAGTGAACCAAAAATGCATATAGTAAGAATTACTTTGGCCAAATTGTTTAATATTATAACATTCCAAAGAATGCATATAAATGTTATATGTTCACACACTACTATCTCTTGCTTGGCTAAAAAACACAACAATAATAAAAATTACAAAATTAAAAGCACCTAAAAACTTGTTCAAACTTGTTACAATAAGTCTTAATTCATGACATATTCTTTCATGATTTTAAATACAAATTTAAAAATACTATAAGTTTACCATTTCAAGTTTCTTAAAAGATGATATATTCTATGTGAACAACTCTATATCAATATGTTTACTAAAATGGAACAATATATACTTGTTTGTTTAAAATAAATCATAAGGTTAAGCATGAATAACTTAGAATAATGAGTATACAATTATAATAGGTATCAATTTTCATACCTTTCTAATTAGAGTTCATACCATAGTTGAGTAATTATTGTTACTAGACAATTTAGCAATCATACTACTAGTATTCTTTTTAAATAATGTTGTTCACAACTATTTAACAATCTAAATTCAATAATATACAATTTTATTGGTGTACATGTAGCCTCAAGAAATAAATAATATTTACATAGTAACCCTTCAATATCACAAACATCCATATACACTAAATAAGTACAACATATAACTATCAAAATCAATCAATCAATCAATCAATCAATCAATCTATCTATCTATCTATCTAACAAAAGAACTAGATTTGGTGCTGATATTATCTATAGGTTTGCATGAGAATAGCTCACAACCAACAACATACTAGTATAGCTCTAAAAATTTAATTAATATACTATCATAACTCTAAAAATTTATTTCTATGACATTTACCAACTTCTTCCAACTTTAATAGAGCTTGAACCAAGGATTTCAAACTTATAAAAAATAAATAAAATGAAAGAATAATTGTCCTGGAATTCTTGAAAATAAAGTGGCTATAAACCATGCCTCTCTTCCAACCATAAACATGGTTTGTAAATAATATATTTTAATCATACTAGTTATTGAGTACTACAACTTAATAACTACCTCAATACATACCCTAATTCCTCAAGATAATATATTTAAACTAATAAAAGGGTTAACCAAATTAGGTCTTTATTTTAAAAATCACTACATTCCAAACCAACTAGGTAAACATATGGTAAAAATTTAGTTTATAAATTCAAACAAATTGGAATAATCAAGTGCCATATATTACCAAATAATCTTAGAAAAAAATTGAATGGCAATGCCCTAGCAGGTCAAAATGACTTGAAAATAATTTATTAAAAAAAACACTAAGTTTTATTTAGGTCATGATGACCTTGAACTAGCTTTCTAAGTAAATCATATCAATATTATAAACTATGCTAAGAAAAGTTATAATTATCTTAAAAAAAAACTATATACTCTTACCAATTGTGGTTATTGTATAGTCATTTTAAATGCTCACAAACACATTGATTTACATTGAAACAAACAATAGAAATTGAACGAAACTTATCTATTCAACTATAGATAAACATATGAAAAGCAAATAGATAGTTTTTAGTAAGATAACAAATTGTTTTTGATTGCACCACAAAAAATGGTAGAAATATAATAAAATATCCAATAATATAATAAAAAATATCGCCATTTTTATGAAATACTCCATACCCTCGAGTAATCACTTCCACTACCCTTTTTACTCAAGATTTCTTCTCTTTTCTTTACCCATGACTCTTCCCTTGTAAAATAATAATGACAATTCTTTGTTCCCAATAGATAATCCCCAAAAGGATGTCAATCCATGCAGGCCATAGACACATATTTTGCCTGGAATATCTCCACCTTCTACATAGTGACATGAATAACTCAATGCAAAACTTCCACGAGTTGCCATTGTCTTAAAACTAAGGATTCCATAATGATAAAATCCCTCTTCTTTATTTTCCCACTTATTTCTCCTTTTGCCTTTAAGAACCCTATTAAATTTAAAATAGTCTTTATATTGTTCTAGTCACTCAAGGATTCAAGCTCCTAGGATAACCTACAAAACCAAATAACCTTCTACAAGAGAGAAAAGAAAGAGAATAAATTTGTAATTATAAATAAAAAATATAATACATCAAATGTAATCATTGATGTGCATATCTATGCAATTCTTACAATGCAATACAAAATACACATATGAGACCTTGCTTATATAGGTAAGGTTGAGAGGTAGGATAAACTAGGATGATAACAAGTGTATTAATTCTATGCCATGTGACAACTAGGGGATAAGATAAGATAAGATCAAATGACAACTAAGACTTCTAGAAATATTTTTAGGCCCCTAAGTAAACTTAACATGTGAATAGGACCTACTAGGTGAACTAGTTAGGTAAACACCATGTTCACACCAACACCCCCTCTTAAGTGAAACTTAGGAAGAAGTAAACAAATGCCAATAATGCAAAATGCACAGATGGGTCATGACTACTACGCCATATTAGGTATCCATGTACAAATGGGTAAAAGCACAAACCTGTGTCACACTTTCGACCAACTAAATAGTTTTTGGTGAAATAGTTTTTTCCTAAACAGTCTCGGGTGAAATAGTTTCACCTGAAACCATGTGGCCTATATGTGGCACAAATAGTTTTAAGCGAAAGTGTTTCACTCGAAGCTATACAATAAAATTTTTTCCTTTATAATTTTCAAATGTGCTTTAATTTTAATGTAAAGTTTTTCCTGAAACCTTTTTGACCATTCAATCCTTTCAATCAGAAATGTTTTGACTGAAACCATCTATGTGGCATCCTTGTTGGTAGCCACCTCATCCTTTTTCATTTTTTTTTGAAACTTTTCACTTGAATTCAATATTTCTTCAATCAAAATGTTCTCTTTCAAAAAACTAAAAATACCCTTTTGTAGAGCTTGAAGTTGAGAATCCAAATATATATATATATATATATTTTGATATTGATTAGTTTTAATATATATTTTTTAAATATTGCAATTAGGTTGTTATAATAAAAAATATTTTGATTAGAAATAAAAATAAAAATGCTAAAACATATTAAAATATATGGTGCACTAGAGGAGATAATCCTCTCCAAAAGGCTATAAGTTTTTTTTTGAAAATGATAAAAAAAAATAGATAAAAGTTGACGTCAAATGAAAACTATCAAATTCTAGCAAGTTTGACTTTAAAACATTATTATGAGGAAAATATACATAATTTTTTTTTCATGCACTAGATATTGAAGTTATCTATTTGAGAAAAAATCAGGGAAAAATAAAATTATTTTATTTTTTGTGACGTCAACTCGACGTCACTTTTTCTTGAAATTTTAAAAAAATTAAAATCCACTCTTAAATTTATAAAGCAAATATCAAAACAATTTTTTTAAAATTTGAAAAATTACAAGCATAAACTTCATCAAGAGTTTTACATTTTATTAGTTTAAATCATTTTGAAATTCAAAACATAAATGCCACCTTTATGTAGTCAAAGTTGGAATTTTTTGTTTGTGTTAGCCGATTCCTTTATAAAAATGTGACAAAAGGTTTGTACTTTTACCCAAATGCAGTCTCTCACAAATGGAGAAAAAGAGAAAAACTAATGGGAAAAGACTCCTCTTCAAAAGAAAAAATATGAGGAAGTGAAAGAAGGAAGGAGGACCCAACATAACCTCCTAAGGACTACTTTTATTACCAATATACAATAAATAACCCCCCTATAATAAGGAGAGAGAGAGAGAGTATGTAGCCCCTCCATAATGTGTAATTTCTTACAAAAATGGTGAATTCTTGAAGAATAAACATGATCCAATGCCTATAAACAACATTCCTCTCCTTGGGAAGAAATAAAACCAAATATATATACAAGAATGATTCTCATTTCATATAGGAATTGGAGGGAAGAAAACTCAAGATTTATGATGTCTTTGAATATTTCTTAAATAACTCCATGTCAATGTGGAAAGATGCCACTGCCAAGGAAGATGTTCTAGGCCACATTGATGAAGATGACAATCCAAAATCTAGTAGAGATGTATGAAGAACAAATCCAAAGATAAATATATCTCCTCTGATGACAAAGATGTCTCCTTCAAATGCAACTCAAAATTATCCACACTCATGTCAAATTGTGATGAATGATCATGTGATGAATGAACAAGAGGGTTTGAATTCTACCTCACAACAACTGAAAAAGAATCATCTCCATCAAAGAGAAGATGAATGCAATCAATGGTGTCTCCCAAAAATAAAATGTAGGACTCTATAAATAAACCTACAATATATGTCAAGTACTTGTCCCAATTAGCTATATCTAGAAGATAATGTATATCTTGCTGCACTAAATCACAAGAATCCATGGATGTAGCAACACAAGTATAATAAAAAGAAACATTAAATGAAGGACATGTGATCTCATTGCAAGTCATCATACTACATTATTCATCCCCAAATGATGTCGTGTCCACACAAGATTATTGAGTGTGAACATCAAATGGTTATTTTGATGCTAGTTTAGAAGAATTTGACAAACTAATACAATTGACAGTGCAAAGTTATCTCAAATCATGAAGATCATAGATAAGTCACAACCCATCAAGTTCCTTTTGCATGCATTCATTTATTTAATTTTTCATATTCAAAGATATAATTACAATCATAAAAAGCACAAGATTAACCCACAAATTTTCAATCATGAAACCCCCAAGAGTATGATTTGATACTTTATATGTCATGTGATTACAATGTTAGAATGCTTTTAAGAGTTTACAATGGAAAGATGAATCAAATATGGAAAACACAATACTATCTCATAGTGACATCCTCAAACTAAAATTACAATTTTCCAATATGATTTAGACTAAGAATGAAGCCTTCCCAAAAGAACAAAACTTATCCAAGTGTTAATATGTCCACTTTATCAACCAAAATGCAAATATGCACAAATCATAATAAAATGACATATGGGAATTAATCTAAAAAAATACATGGATATATTTGAAGAACTTCTTAATACCTTTCCAATTTCATAAGAATCACAAAAATTGGATAAATAAGAAAATAGTAATGAGCTCGAAGGTCCAAAAAGGAAGATGTGAATTCAATCAACAATAAAATTCACTTGCAATTAAATATGGAAAAATGACTTGGACCGTTGCAAAGAGCTTGAAACTAGCTTTCTAACGATATCTTGTTTGTGAAAATTTGACTCTTAGATCAAATGTTATGATTTTTTTTAAAGTCCAATTTGGCATGTGTGCACGACTCTCTTGCCAATTTTTTTTTCTGACCAAGTTTATCTTGCACCAAAATAAGACAAACTATATATCAAAATAGAGGTTGTTGGGCCTTTTGGACATAATGGAAATATTTGTTTGGGCTAAAAGTGCTCCAATAAAATGTTGTTCACCAAATCTGAGCTTTAAATCTATGTAGATTTAATCTCACATGTGTAATTTAGACAAAACTAACTTTCTTGGACACCTTAAACTCAATGGTGAGCTCAAATTTGCACTAACAAGCTCCAAAATGTACCAACACTACAAAGACACAAAAAAGAAACACCCAAAAAACTAGCATTTCTATCATGTTTTTTTATTCTTTAGGTCGTCATATGATACAAGGTAAGAGCATACTCAACTTTTCAAGATCCACAAAAAAATCAACCTTCAATAGCTCAAGCACAAATCAATCTCAAATTTGAGAAAGGGATTTGTAGATTTAAAGCTTTGATACCATGTTAGATTCACTCAAGGACTCAAGCTCCTAGAATCACTTGCAAAACCAAAATAACCTTCTTCAAGATAGAAAAGCAAGAGCATAAATTTGTAACAATGGATGCATAATGTATTAGATCAAATGTGATCAATGATGTGCACATCTATACAATCCCTATAATGCAATATAAAATGTACATATGAGACCTTGCTTATATATGAAAGGTTGAGATGTAGGAAAAATTAGAATGATGACAAGTGTCTTAATCCTATGTCATTGACCTAGCAAATAAAATAACATAAGACCACATGATGACTAAGACTTCTAGAAAGGTTCCTAGACTCCTAAGTAAACATGTGAATATTACCTACTAGGTGAACTAGTTAGGTAAAACACCCAATTCACACTAACATATGTCACTTTATTAAATACAAAAGTGATAGAGTAAAGGTGGTAAGAATTTAGAAAATGATGTTGTAAGCCATTGTTACTATCACCGTGAGGATCCAAAGCAATTCAAATTACAAAGGAAAGATGAGTTGAGCATCCAAAATAGTAAGACATGAACCATATTCGATATAGACTATAATACTTAATGCATAATTATTTGCCAAATAATTACGCTAAAACTATGACACTTAAACAATTGATTAAATGCATTAAATCATACATGACACTTGACGATTGCTTATATGCATTGAAAAAAACACAATACTTAACAATTAACTAAATGCACCAACCATACACAACTTATGAATCATACAAATGTATGTGTATTCTCATAAACATGATACATTGGCCTCTTATCTAGCTAATCTATCACTTTCTCCTTGACGATGCTTTCCCTCTTCAAACAAGAGGGGAAACCATCCCCACATCCACCTCATGACCATTAACAGTAGTTAGTTCATAAAATCATCAAAATTCATTATCATTAATTAGTAATAATCCATACATCATGTAATTAATGTAGTAACTAGTGTATCATAACACCCGTGAATATTTAAACAATATTTAAGAATTATATACACAGTCAAGTTGATGCAATCAACTTTAGAAAGTATAGAAAGTATAAATCATGAAAATGTACATAGAGATATCAGTAATTATTCTAGCAATAGAAAGGAAAACATTAACACCATGCAATCAACAAACTCAAATACTTAAAGGTTCATCTAATTTTGCAAAGCCAAAATTGGTTGTGACATTTATAAACAATATCCTTTATGAGTAGTTAAGCAAGAGGTGTTTTTCGCAGTGTGTCAAATTATTATATTTCTATCAAGATTCAATTGCATAGCTTTTGAGTCAAACTCATTGACCTAGATTTCATGAGTACTGGTTCACATGAACCCATCTCTCATGAGGATGAATGCTCTAGTTATGACTAGATTTCACGAGTAGTAGTTCACATGAACCCATCTCATGAGGCTGAATGCTCAAATTAGGACTCAATGGGTCAATGAGTTTGATTAAAAAACTACGCAGTTGAATCTTGATAGAAATATCATAACCCTTTATAAGTATTTATATATTTACTTTTCATGTTGGCTGAAAATGTCCATATACTTTGAAATTCATGAGCTCATGTTAGATTCACATGCATGCCAAACTAGAGACGAGAATGACAACGCAATTAAATATTGACAATTGACATACTCTTGCGTTTAGTTTTACTTATGATGTGGTCCCTACCTATCTTTTTTTATGGAACCATTTACATCAATTCTCACATATTCACCATTTTTATTGCACCCTTATTTACACTTACTTTTATTTAATAGCTCCCTACCTTAACATTGTCATTTTAGACCTAATATTTATTTTTGAGTGACACAAGATCAATCTAATATTTATTTTTGAGTGACACAAGATCAATCTGATTTAATCCCAAGAAGCCTAAAATAGACCCTCAATTCACCTTATTAAATTTAACACTCAACTTTCTTATTCCGCTTTACTAATTGTCATTAACCACTTTCTACTACCAATTATTTTGTACTACATATTAATTATTTTATTGTCTGTACATTTAATTTTAAAAAGAAGATATCAGATCTACACTATAAGGTCCCTTCACGGTATTACGAACTCCATACATGGACAAGATTGCTATACACAGGCAACTAAGTTTGTTACAAAGATCAAACAGAAAGAAAATAATGTATCCATTATTGATTCTTATTATTAAATTTGAAACATTTGGTATGAAGCAATGGTCTATTGCAGCGTCCAGCCTGCTCCAAACCAGAAATTCTGGCGAACCTCCTGCTAAAACAATAAGGAGATCTCTGTGTATTTGTCAATCAACCAGTTGTTTCTTCATCTGGTGAAGAAATATACGGTGGTCCTCGAATGAGAATCCTCCCTCCTGCGCCTTATCTCTACTGGTTCTCATTAATTTGGTCACTTGCTTCCTGATCTGGGCCTTCTTCTCCCACAAGCAATCTTCAAACGGCTTTGGTAATCCCCCCTTCTCTACTATTCCATCCTTATTCGACTCCAATAGCAGTCTGGCATTCCAGACATCCACAATATATGTGCGGTTAAGAAACTGATATGCGAAATTAGGCGAGCAGAGGAGGGCACACCCATGGTGATGCCCAAACCATGCAGCTCGTCCACAGAACCCACGCCCACACTGGTTTACAGCGGGTTAATGTGCTAGTTAGGCGCAGACTTCGAAAGGCATTACAAACCTGTGAATGGAGATGCTCTCCGGCTTACTACTGGCCAGTGGCTATGTCACTGTGGTGGACATAGACTGAATATCATTGCACATTTTTGAAACCCTATTCACAATCATAAAATGCCATTGTCATCCACTACTCATCTCAATCTGACAGCATTATGTAGAAAGGGCCAGTTGAGGGAGACGCTGCACATTCTGCTTACTACATACAACCCCCCTGAAGATTACCCTACATATCTTCAATTATTGGAGACCTGTATTCTCAAGAACGCGCTTTCACAAGGGAAAACGGTCCATTCTTTCATAGCTCACGGGCGGTTTGCATTTGCTACACGCAAAGCATTTCATCATAAGCTTATTTGCATGTATGTCAAGTGCGGAACATTGAAGGATGCCCGTAAAGTGTTTGACCACATGAAAGAACGGAACAGCTTCTCATGGAATACGATTATTGCAGCGTACAAAAGACATGGGTATCCTCACGAAACAGTCACACTGTTTCACCATATGCAACAAGCAGGCTTCCAACCCGATCGGTTTACATTTGCCAGCGTACTCCCAGCCTGTGCCAAAATGGGAGCTTTGGAACAGGGTATGGTCATCCATCAAAGCATTAAGGATAAAGGAATTTTGTCAGATGTTGTAGTTACTACTGCCCTGGTGGACATGTATGCAAAGTGTGGAAGCATAGACAAGGCAAGTGAACTGTTTGACAGAATGCCTCAAAGAGATGTGTTCTCGTGGACTGCCATGATTGCAGGCTATGCACAAAATGGATTGCTTGAAAAGGCTTTGGAAACTTACCAGCAAATGCAATTGGCAGGTGTAAAGCCAGACCGCACAACCTTTTCCAGCATCCTCCCTGCCTGTGCCAAAATGAAAGTTTTGGAGCAGGGTATGGAAATCCATCGAAACATAAGGGATAGTGGAATTTTGTCAGATATTGTACTTGCAACTGCCCTGGTAGACATGTATGCAAAATGTGGAAGCATAGAAAAGGCACGTGAACTGTTCGACAGATTGCCTCAAAGAGATGTCTTTTCGTGGACTGCAATGATTGCAGGCTATGCACAAAGTGGATTTGCTGAAAAGGCTTTAGAAACTTTCAAGCAAATGGAATTGGCAGGTGTAAAGCCAAATTCCGCAACCTTTGCCAGCATCCTCCCTGCCTGTGCCAAATTGGGAGCTTTGGAACAGGGTATAGACATCCATCAAAGCATAATGGAAAGGGGATTTTTTTCAGATATTGTAGTTGGAAATGCTCTGGTAGACATGTATGCAAAATGTGGAAGCATAGACAAGGCACGTGAACTGTTTGACAAAATGCCTCAAAGAGATGCCATCTCATGGAATGCAATGATTACAGGATACGCACAAAATGGATTTGTCGAAAAAGCTTTAGAAACTTTCAAGCAAATGCAATTGGCAGGTGTAAAGCCAAATTCCACAACCTTTGCCAGTGTCCTACCTGCCTGTGCCAAAATCGGAGATTTGGAAGAAGGTATGGGCATCCATCAAAGCGTAATGGAAGGGGGATTTGTGTCAGATATTGTAGTTGAAAATGCTCTGGTAGACATGTATGCAAAATGTGGAAGCATAGACAAGGCACGTGAACTGTTTGACAGATTGCCTCAAAGAGATGTCTTTTCGTGGACTGCAATGATTGCAGGCTATACACAAAATGGATTTGTTGAAAAGGCTTTAGAAACTTTCAAGCAAATGCAATTGGCAGGTGTAAAGCCAAATTCTACAACCTATGCCAGCGTCCTCCCTGCCTGTGCCAAAACGGGGGCTTTGGAACAGGGTATGGATATCCATCAAAGCATAATAGAAGGGGGATTTTTTTCAGATATTATAGTTGGAAATACTCTGGTAGACATGTATGCAAAATGTGGAAGCATAGAGAAGGCACGCGAACTATTTGATAAAATGCCTCAAAAAAATGTGGCATCATGGAATGCCATGATTGCAGGATATGCACAAAATGGATTTTGCGAGGATGCTCTCAAAATCTTTGAATTATTAAAGCACTCTGGAACATATCCCGACATTGTAAGCTTTGTCTGTGTTCTACATTCATGCAGTCATGCAGGTTTAGTGGATGAGGGCTGTACATACTTCAATAACATGAGTAAGCATTATTGCATTACACCTAGAATCGATCATTATGTGTGCATGGTTGACCTTCTTGCCCGTGCTGGCTATCTTGAGGATGCTCTCAACTTTATCATTAAGATGCCAGTTAAACCCGTGGTTGATGTGTGGTTGTGTTTCCTTGGCGCCTGTAGATCACATATGAATATAGGCTTAGGAGTATTTGCAGCAACACTGCTTTTTGATTTGGATCCTAAAAATGCTGCAACTTATGTTCTTCTCTCGAACATCTATGCAGAAGTGGGCCAGTGGGGTGAGGTTCAAATGGTAAGGAGATTGATGAAAGATAGAGGAATTAAAAAGATCCCTGGATGTAGTTGGATTGAAGGCCAAAAAATGGTACATGCTTTTTGTGTAGGAGACAGACCACATCCACATACAAAGGAGATCTATGCTAAGTTGGATAAGTTGGCTTGGGAGATGAAGGCAGCAGCGTGATTCGGATTCAAGAAATTTACTTAATGATGTGGAAGAGAAGGAAAAGGAATTATTTATCTGCCACCATAGTGAAAAATTGGCAATTGCATTTGATTTGTTAAATACACCCCGTAGAACAACTATTAGAATTGTTAAGAACCTTCGGGTATGTGCCAATTGTCACACTTTAAACTCCAAGATTGTTGCAAGAGAAATTGTTGTAAGAGATGCAAGCCGTTTCCATAATTTTAAGCAGGGAGAATAAATGGAGAATGTTCTTGTGGAGATTATGGTGATGCTAAATGAAGCAATCTGAAAGATAAGTTTGCACTGTAATAATGTGCCTTGTATTAGACCTGCAATAATAATGAAGGGACTAGGTTCTATTTTCAGTTGTTAGAAAGTTTCCTTTTGTTCAATTTTGAGTATTGGGTAATTTAGACTGCACTGTTGGCTATCTAAAATTATATGCATAGAGTGCAATATATATTGTTGGGCATAGTTGGCAGACTCGCAGAAAACTTGCCGAGTTTTCAAAAACTCGCGAGTTTTCAAAAACTCGCGAGTTTTTTTTAAAAACGAGTTTTTTTGAGTTTAACTCGCGAGGACGAGTTTTTTCCGAGTTTTTCAAAATACTCGCGAGTTTTTCAAAATACTCGCGAGTTTTTCGAAAAAACTCAGTTTTGCGAATTTTTTTTTTTTTAAAGTTTCTGAGTTTTTTCAAGTTTTTGGCGAGTTTTAAAAAACTCTCCAATTTTTGACTTGGCGAGTTTTTCTTTGGGGCGAGTCTTCCAACTATGCTATTGGGTATCTGTCAAATAGTTATTTTATGATAATGTGGAAGTTTTATTGAATTTATTTCATGAAATCTATCTATTTATGAAATGAAAAGCTGTAGGAGGTGGAGAAAGAGTAAAAACTAAAAAATTTAGGGTGAAGAACACTTAAAGTAAATGGAAAAATATTTGATCAGTAGGAAATGGGAGAGGAGTGCTCACAATTACCCTTGCCATTTTGTGTCATTTTTTGTTTTGATTAGTTGTATTATGTTTTATCTATGTCATGGTAAGCATTTGAGGTTAAATTATACATTCCACATTTAATATGTAATTTATATAAGTGTATGAAGATTTTGTCTCATTTATGACTAGATATTTTTAATGTTGTTTCATGTCTCTATACTTGGTTAGATAGCCAATGGATTTGTGAATTCACATATATATTTTTAATTTAATTTGATTTCAATTTGTTTGGGTTTAACTCTAGAACCAAACTATTATAATTTACATACGAAAACGTAGAAAAATTATAATTGTGCTTATGTTGTAATTAGCAATTATGCACAACACTTGAAAAACTTACATAATAAGGTTTATAGATTGATGATAGAATGATGTAGATTATAACCTCAATATCTGCAAGTGAGGCTCCAAATACCTTTGTTCAACCTTTGTGTTGAAACTCCATAACAAAACCTCCAGCTAGAAGAAACTTATAGTAAAATATTTTATCTTACAATGAAAATAAGAAGCATAACCTATAAGAATCTCAGAAGTAATATAAATGAGATTTTTCATAGACATCAAGCCAAAAACAACCTTGTCGAGTCTTCCACAACCACAAAACTGCATATAGCGCACCCCTATCTCCTAGAACCCAAAAAAAATATCCATAAAATGGAGAAGGCAAGCCAAGAAAAAGAAAATAGCCCGGAAAGACTGTCGCCACCCCAAAAATAAGAACACACAAAACAAAATTAGAGAAAGACAGACTGATGGGAGACCCCATCAATCAACCGTTACATCTGCCTATCTAGGAAAGATTTGACAGTTACATCATTTCCCGCCTTTAAAAAGGTCTGAACCTCCTGGTTCAGATAAATCAATTTGCATTACCATATGCGGTCTAGTCTTCAAAGTATTCTCTTGGGATTCCTTGGCACAATTTGAGCTATCATCCAAGCTTCCAAGCCATGTTTTTCTAGGGACGGGAGTCCATTGTTGATTCCACCATTCAGTTGGACTGATAAGGTTAGGCAAAGTCCACAAGGCAAAACCATTAAAACAATCACTAGTAGACTTGAAGCTTTCTCCCTTTCTCCAATCATACTTCACCTCACTCCTCTTAGGCTGGGTAAGGCAATTACTTTGGACTGAAATCTAAATCATATTCTTGGAAGATCTTTAATGATTGTGTTTATACTCCCACAACTCACTATCACCTTGAGAATGAAGGTCACGGTCAACTAAAACTTCAATACCTATTTCGTGAGGCACACATGTAATCGTGTTAGTTGAATCTTATTGTAGCTCTGCATCAATTTTTGGTTGCATCTCATTCTTCAAATCGTTTACCTCTTTTTCTCCTAGATTTTCCTCCAACTCTCTTCTTGGTGGAGCTATTTTTTTTTTTTTCTTCAAGCTCGAACTTGGCTTCTGCTAGAAGAGACAAAGCTGCCACTTTAGATGCTCCTTCCTCTTTCCATGGTTTTAAGAGTGTTTTCCTTCCTTCATGTTGGACCTCGTAGGTGTTCTCTCTACCTTGATGGATTACATTCTGATCATATTGCTAAGGCCTACCCAACAAAAAATGACATGCATCCATCGGTACCACATCACAAAGCACTTCATCCACATATGGACCAATTTTGAAGGCAAAAGGCAAGATTTATCCACAAGTACACTATGATTTTTTTTTAACCAAGAAATCTTATAGGGATTAGATTTTGGAACACAAGCAAGTTGTAATTTGTTAACCATCTTTGTACTCACAAGATTATCAATAGATCCACCATCTATGATCACCTTACATACCTTGTCCTTACATTTGCATTTTGTTTAAAATATGTTCTTCCTCTTCCAATCAGCTTCAGGGGTTTCTTTGTCTCCAGATATCCACGTTCTTCTCAATATCAAGTTCTCTCCCGACTCAGCTTCAACTTCTTCTATCCAAGGTTCTTCCTCTTGGACTACCATCACCCTTTTGGGGTTTTGAGGACAATCTATAGCCTTGTGGGCTTCATCACAAATAAAATACTTCATAGGCTTCCACTCTCCAGGAGGACTACCCCGTCGTCCTTTACCTCTAAAACCTCCCTTTCCTTTGAAGTTGGTCTTCACATTCTTGCCTTTTTTTGACTCTTCACTTATGGTAGTTTCCAAAGAAACCTATTTCTCTCTATTTTGTTTGCTATCATCCCTTTTACTCACTATTTTTCTTTTCCGGTGTAGTTTCTCCTCTGCCTTTAAGGCATATTCATAAGCTTCATCCATCGTAGGTACTTTCAACAATGTGAGTTCATCCTGAAGTTGAAATTTTAGTCCATTGACATACCTAGTTGCTAATTTCCCTTCACTTTCTTGTATATCTGTTTGAATTTGAAGCCTAATGAACTATTTAGTATAAGCCTATACTGACTGATCCTTTTGTTTCAAATTTTGAAATTCTTTAAACAATTTCTATTGATAATCAAAGGGAAAAAACCAGCTCTCAAATGTTTCAGCATCTTAGGCCAAAGCTTAATCTTACTTTTCCCTTCTTTTCTTCTCGAAATCTATACGTTCTCCCACCACAGGGCTGCAAGTGACTTCAACTTGGATGTGACAATTTTCACTCTTTTTGGATCATCCTCATCAATATCCTCCATGTCAAAATACTTCTCCAATTCTTGGACCCAATCTAGAAAAGCATCTGGGTTGAGCTCACCTTTAAAATAAAAAATATCAACCTTTACTTTGGAACTTTGTTTGGTCAATGCTTCAATCCTCTCTATAGGGTCTAAAACTGTAACAACATTTGCTAAGTTTTTTGGTTCCTCTTCGGACTCATCCAATTGTAATTTAGTCTCAAGGGCCTCTAGCATTCTAAACACTTCACCAGTATTTCTTCGAGGGCCTACATTTCTCCTGCCCCTTCTTCCCCAATTCACGTAGACTCCCCTCTGGGCCATTGCGGTTTGCTTTGATACCAAAACTGATGTAGATTATAACCTCAATATCTGCAAGTGAGGCTCCAAATACCTCTGTTCAACCTTTGTGTCGAAACTCATAACAAAACCTGTAGGTAGAAGAAACTTACAACAAAATATTTTATCTTACAATGAAAATAAAAAGCAGAACCCATAAGAATCTCAGAAGTAATAGAAATGATATTTTTCATAGACATCCAGCCAAAAAGAACCTCGAGTCTTCCACAGCTACAAAACTGCATATAGCGCACCCCTATCTCCCAAAACCGAGAAAAACTCCATAAAATGGAGAAGGCAAGCCAAGAAAAAGGAATTAGCCCGAACAAACTATCGCCGCCCCAAAAATAGGAACACACAAAACAAAAATTAGAAAAAGACAGTATGACGAGAGACCCCATCAATCAGTTGTTACATCTTCCTATCTAGGAAAGATTCAACAGTCACATCATAGAAAGAAGTGAATTACATTTTTATACATCAAAACAAAATCACAATTTATATTGCATTATAATTGCACATTTATGTACTTGAAAATTGTGCATGATGAGATTTATATATTGATACTAAAAAAATGAGGGTTTGAAGGTGGTTGAGAGAGAGCTAAATATCATAAGCATTTGGATTGATAATAGGTTTAAAACAATAGGAATTCAAAAGGACTAGGGATATTTCAAAGAAACAAATTGGAGACCTCTATAGATTTGAAAAGAATAATATAAATATATTCATATTATGGTCAATTGACAACATTATTCACTTATGGAAAACCTACAAATGGTAGTAAAGTTGATTCCATTTGATAAGATAGGAATCAAACAATTTTGCATTATTTGCATACCTAAAAAACACCAGTGAAGACAAAATTTATTATGTGACATTTAATGTTTGTTTACGATACTCGCTCAACTACATTAAGAATCTTGAATTTTTCCACTTGTTTCATGGAAGAATTTAATAATAGGAGATTCAATTCACAATGTCTAAAAACTGAAAATAGAACCTAGCCCCTTCATCATAAGCATACATGTTTGTATACAATATAGCAAGAAATTGGTTTTATAGAAAGAATCTAGAATGATGAGCTTTAATTCTCCATCTCATGCAAGTGCATTTGACAACTTATTGGAAGGATTGGGGTTCCTTAGATTTCACACCTACATTCATGGGCGAATACAAGATCATAACAAAAAAATCTGAAAAGGGAAAAGAAAAAGCGGTAATGTTGACACAAGATTCAACACAAATTTCAAAAGCATCCACCTCAACCACTTTAGAAGAAAAGACAACATACATGACAAACATTGATGAAGTTGATTAAGAACAACCATTGAATTTGAAAGAAATACAAAAAATTTATGGAAGAGGTTATGAACTTATAAGACAACTTGGTTATAGTGGAAAATGATGTGGTTCTAGAGAACAAGGTATTTGTGTCCCTATATAGCCTAAAACGCAAGAAACAACTCATGGTCTTGGTTATTGTCCTTTGATAGAAATAAAAGAATCAAAAAGGCCTTCACTCAATATCAACACTCTTACAGTAGATTCTCCTAAACCAACTTTAACATTAGTTCATCCTGAATTGACAGAGACTAGTGGTCTTGGTTCTTGTCCTTCAAAAGAAACGAAAGAAACAGAGAAATCCTCGCTTAATATCAATGTCATCACACAAAACAATAACGATTGGAGTACGTTAGGTTTTACACCTTCCTTTAAAAGAAGAGTACAAAATATCACAATCTAAAGAGTCTTGTGTAAGTATGACATTGTGTACTAAGCAAGAGATATCTTTGTCGTAAAATAATGGAACATCCTCTACTATTGATCAATAAAGTATCTTGTTGAGACTCCAAGATCATTTGATATCCCTCCCTCCAAGAACACGAAATAAATTCTACTACAAGAATTCATTTTGTGCATATCATAGAGTTCATGGTCATTCTACTAATGAATGTAATGCTTTGAGTAACAAAATTCAACATCTTAAGGAGTGTGGTGCTCTTCCTTGTGTTGCAACACCTAGTTCCTTTAATTGATACTGATTTCCATGTTTCTCATCAATCATCTCGGCTCATCCTTGTCCTGTATTCAGTGGGGGCAAGGGGATCAAGTAGCATTGTCTTCGTATGTCACTTGTCATTGTCTCTTTTGGCTAGTTGACCTCCTTCCATGTATATGTAAGAGCAAGCTTGGGATGTGGATGACATTCCTTAAGTTGGCTTTCTTGTGATGTATTGAGTTATCTTTAGTTGTTGCATTTTTGGGGGAAACACTACCTCCTTTTTCATGACGCAACTTTATTTCGGAAACATATGACTTGGCATAGGGTTTTTTGAGGAAAGCTCTCATGTCTCGGGAGAAAACATTGGCTACTTTAAAGTAGTTGCTCATAGTAAAGGTGTTAGCAAACACTTTAAAGTGGGGGCATACATTGATGAAATCTTTTGATATTTTGCATATTTCATGGCATTATTTTCTTTTTTCTTGTGACATGTCCTTTTCTTGGTGGTGTCATTGGGTTTGATGTCCTCCAAGAGTGCGATATTTCTAAGCATACAATTTCCCTTAGTGGCATGATGCGAAGCGAGAGGCATCCCATAAGTAACAATCTAATACTCTTTGACTTGTCCTCTCTTGGAGACATTAGGCACGATGTTCCCTAAGAAGAAGACCTTACACGAACAAAGCAAAATACCCTTTAACAAAAAACTGACAAACATGACATTCAAAAGCATACAAAAAGCATTACATTGTGGTGCCTTATCGAAGTTGTCAGGAGGATAACTTCGGTATGGTATGGGAGACTAATATGATTCTCTCATTTTCCACCTCATTGGGACAACTCACCTAGAGGACAGACTGAGGTTCCACTACCCCAAAGTGAGCATGCATGATTGGGACAACTCACCTAGTGGACAAACTGAGGTTCCACTACCCCAGAGTGAGCACACATGTTGGGACAACTCACTTAGTGGATGAACTGAGGTTCCACTACCCTAGAGTGAGCACACACGTTGGGATAACTCACCTAGTGGACATATTGAGGTTACACTACCCCAAAGTGAGCACACACGTTGGGATAACTCACCTAGTGGACAGACTGAGGTTCCACCACCCTAGAGTGAGCAACATATGTTACGAAAAAATAGCCCCTTTCCACATTATTTTGGAATGGTTGTGCTTGATCCTTTGTTTTTCTTGGCCTTTGATAGGGTATGACTATGTATATTTGTTATTGTTGCATACTTATGTGTCTTGAATGTCTACTTTAGTGTCAGTTTTTCATGGGGGAAAACTCTCACTAAAGTGAAGGAAAAATGTAGTGTCGAAAAAACTAATCCTTTTCACACTTAATTTGGGGAATAATTGACATAAAATTAACCTAATAGTGCCTTTCAATTTAGTGTTGTAATGTGTTGTACACATTCACATTGAATCTAGGGCCCTTTTTAATAAAATTTACTTAATTTTTGCCTTATTTAGAGTGTTGTAAAGTGTTGTATTACACTTTTACACTTATCTAGGGTTTCATTAATTAATTTTGGTTAATTGAGCCTAATTAGCCTCTTTAATTCAAATTTAAGCCTTGTTAATTACACTTTCTGAAGGATCTATCTCAACACCCATTAATGATATTGCATGACATTTAATTTGGAAAATTTGAGGTCCTAGAAAATGGTGCTATCACCCATTCACCTTTAGTGGTGAATGGGTCCTCTCCATATAGGACACCTCTTTCTTTGCATTTTTGAGGTGGGTTTTTGATGTTATTTCATCCCCCTGAAGCATGGTCCTGAAAAGTTGTGCTAGGACCCATTCACCTTTGGTGGTGAATGGGTCCTCTTCACATAGGACACCCCTTTTTAAATTTAATTGTGGTGGGATCATAATGATTTTCAATTCTAGATTTGATGTCAGCTTGAATTGTTTGAATTTCGGGGTTAATTAGTAGATTTAGTATAAATATGGGATTAATTCACCTAGTTTCATCCTAGATATTCATGAGCATTCAAGAGTACTTTCACAAGAGAATTATAGAGTTCACAAGAGCATTTAAAAGGAATTCAAAGGTAGATTATCAAGAGTTTTATTGCAACAATTCAAGGTCATTTCATCATGTCAAAGGCATAGTACATTCAAGCATGTTGTTGAAATAAGATTGTTGATGTAGCATTGAAGATCCACTTGCAAGCATTGTTTCACATCCAATTTGAGATCAAGATCTACATTTTACATGGCCACTTCATGTTAGTTTACAAATTTACATTCCAAGACATCATCCAAGGTATCATCATATCAAGTTTAATGTTTCATGTCCTTATTTCATTGTTTCATCATTTGGTTTAATTACCTAAAAGAGGTTTGATTGAGGAAAACCCCTATCCTTTAACAATCAAAAAGTTTTTCTCCTCTTGAATGTGTGATTGCAGGTTTTTAGGTTGGCGAGGAAGATTTGAAGCAAAAATTGTCAAAAGTTGTCAAGTTGAAAAAGTTGTCATCTACATTGCAAGATCATGAAAAAAGCTCTACAAAATTTGTTTCAGACTTTCGAGAGTTGAAAACATGGGAACTAAGAGTGTAGAAATTGAAGTACAAAACCCAAAAATCAATTTTCTCAAACCCTAATAGGACCCATTCGCCACTAAAGGTGAATGAGTCCTCAGTGAGGCTTGAAGTCGTGGAAACCTGGGATCTGGGAGTGCAGACTAAGAGGAATAAAACCCAGAAGCCAGTTTCTGGAACCCTAACAGGGACCCATTCGCCACTAAAGGCGAATGAGTCCTCTGTGACCTAAAAGCAAGTTTTCTACAAGGTACACATTATTTAAAGCTCTCAAAACTCCCCTTTTTGTTGCTATAACAGTTAGGATCAATTTCTGATTATTATTTAGGCATTTTGGCCCTCATAATTGAATGAAACACTCCTAGAAAAACCTAGTGGTTTATCATCTTGTTCATTCATGGTGGTAAACCCTATTTTTCTATGTTTTAGCATCTCTTCTTTAACACTTAATAGGAAGAGAATTTTGGGGACTAAATTTTGTGGATAGTGCTTCTACTTTAATCTCCCCATGCTTAAGCTAAGTGTCATGATGTGATGCTCTACTAATGAATGTGGGATTTTGGTATTGATGATTGTCCTTAAGTACTACATTACTTTGTTTATTGGAACAAAATGAAACCATTTGTAGGAAAACCATCCTACATGATGATTATGGCTTCTAGATCCATTGTGTTATCCTTTATTACCATATCCCTTGTATAGATAAGTAAGACTATAAGGAGGCACCTTGATCATAGTTCACGTGTCTAGCTCTAGCATTCAAGCAAGTATAGAGATCTTGCAAGTGTTATGAATCTAAAGCCATCTTGGATGTTTGATGTTGAAGTTGTGAGTTGACATATGAAATCACGTAACACTCTTTCAACCTAAAGAAAGAACATATAATTTTAAAAATTACTAAAATCATAAAGAGATCTAGAGAGAGATAGAGAAATAGAGAAAGAAAACCAAAGAGGGAGAGGAATGTTATTTTTAGACTTATAAGTCAGTGTTAGGTTTATATATAATAACCTAATTTATTTTTTCTTAACTCTAAATTATTTTCCTATAGTGGAAATAAATGCAGAGTTACAAAAGCCTTTGATTTAATTCAACGTAAGGGTGATAAGACCAATATTTTTTATTATATGCCTCATGAAACCAAATTGATGGCACCGAAAAAATATAAGTGGGCTAGTATATGGTACTAGAGTTACTGTTTCACTACCATCCCATCCCGATCCTAATGGGGTACATGGATGAAATAGTCTCTTAAGAACCATGTGACCAAAAAATGGTCAAACTTTGACGTGACTATCATTGTCAAAAATATGACACCTATGAATTTTCTATCTACGTGTATGATTATACGTTGTGTCTATCTACAATAATCTATCTCAATTATTCTCAAGCCTTGATACTTTTCTCATACAAAAAATAAATTTAATGTTGTAAAATGATTCAACTTCATTTAGTGTAAGGGTCCTAAGTGTGAGATTTTTTTATTCCACACCTTGTGAAATTAAACCAAAAGTGTTGACATATTTATGTAGGTTGGTAAATGCTATTGTAGGTATTATTTCCATATCCATGCATCCCAATCCTTCTAGGCTTCATAGATCTATAAAAGTATCTTAAGAGCCCTATGACTAAAAAGTGGTGAAACTTTAACAAAATTATTATCTCCAATCAACAGACCTATGAGTGTTATATCTATACCTAAAGATATATTTTTGGTTTATCTATAATAAATTATATCAAATTTTCTTAACTCTTGATATTTTTCTCATAATGAAAATAAACACAATGTTACAAAATGCTCCAATTTTTTTTAGTGTAAGGGTGTTATGAGCGATACTTTTAATTCTTCACCTTGTGTAACATAATCAATGATGCTAACATATCCAGGTGTGAAACTTAATACCAGAGGAGGTGTCATTTCATTTCACATATGTCTTGATCCTTTTGGGTTGCATGGACCTAACATGGTCTCTTAAGAGCCCTAAGATTGAAAAAACATAAAATATCAATGTGATTATTCTAAAAAATTATGGAGCTTATATTTTTTTTTTTATACCTACATGTACATGTTGGGTCCATCTATAGTAGCCTTCTCATTTTTTCTCAAATCCTAATGGTTTTCTCACATTGATAATGAATACAATATTGCAAAGTTATTTAATTTAATTTAGTGTAAGGGTGTAATGAATAATACTTTTTATTCCACATCTTGTGGAATCAAACCAATAACACCCACACATCCAAGTGGGGTTGTTACTGCTATCAAAGGTGTTATTTTACTAGCCACATATCTTAGTCCTTTTGGGCTACAAAGATTTGACGAAGTCTCTTAAGTGCATTAAGACCAAGAGAATGGGTCAAATTTTGACATGACTTCTTGGAAATCATAGCACAAATAGTTTTTTTCTACACTTACAACTATATGCTGGTTTTTCTCAACCTTAAATTTTTTCTTATATTACCAATGAATACGATGTTAAAATTCTTTAAAAATTTGTTTAGTGTCAAGGTGCTAAGAGCACTTTTTTTATTCCACACCTTGTAAAACTAAGCAAATGGAACTAACACATTTGAATGGGCTAGTAGATGCTACTAGAGCTATCATTCACTATTAATGCATCTTGATCCTTCTAGGCTACAAGGACTTGACACAGTCTCTTAAGATCCATGAGACCAAAAAGTGGAAAAAATTGACTTGGTTGTGTTGGAGTTGATGGTGAACCCCATAGCTCCCAAAAATTAGTTGCAAGCAATTACCTATCACAAATAAAGAGAGAAATCAAGATAGATTTGCTCAACAACATAAGAACTGTATTGATGCAATAACCTAAATGAATGGAAAACAAAACAAATCAATTCATATCATGTAAACCAATCATTTCTAGGTGCTAAGACATCCACGTAATTTAGCAGAATGTGTAATCACAAAAAATGAATAAAATGCACCTAGAATAGATTTTGAAAAAGTGCATGAATGGATTTGAAGAGCTCTAAAATATCTTTCCAATGTCACATGAATCATGAAAATTGGAGATCTAGGTGAAAAGTTATGAGCTCGAAATAAAAAATGATTATATGACTTCAAATGAGAATAAACTATACTAGCAACAAAATATGATGATGAGACCTATACCACTAGATAGTTCTATAATACCATGTTGGATTTTATGGTGAACACAACTCCTAAAAATAACCTACAAGTAATTACCTATCATAAATAAAGAGAGAAAACAAGATAGTTTTGCTCAACAACCCGAGAATCGTATTGATACAATAACCTAAATGAATGTAAAGTAGATCAAATCAAGTAATCTCACACAAACAAATCATTTCTAGGTGCCAAGGATTCCAAGGAAAATGAGCAAGAAAAGGAATCACATTCACAAGATACCTTTGATTCTTCTTCCTCTTCTAAGGGGGACTCATCTTAGAAGGATCAACCAAAATGTGCATATTGCAAAAAGTTGAGACATGATGAGCATCAATGTTATACTCAAAATATTGATGAGATAAAATACCTTCTGCACAAGAATAATATTCAATTTCCTTCATCTATATCTTATGTTTCATCCTATTCTTCTAGTTCAACACCTTCACATTTAAGGTAGACACCATGTAACCTAAAGCAGACAAGATGAAAGGCCATGAACTCTTTGCATACAACAATCCTCAATCTAGTTGATGAATTCTTGATTCAAGAGGCTCACATCACATGGATTCATCTCTAGGTATGTTCTCTTCATATAAGACTTGCACATCTCCACACATATTGATAGGGAATATAACTTACATGAGTGTTTTTGATTAGAGGTAAAATACGGGTTTTGAAGGGGTCCAAAACCCTTTACATCAAAAAGAAGCTGAGATAAAAGAAAACAACATTAAGCAAAAAACAACCCAACAATAGTGACCCATCAATAAAAAATAATCCAAAAAGGAGGACCCCACCAGTAACACTACATATTTTTCAGAATATCCGCCGCCTCCATGTCGCTTGCCACAATCTTCTGTGCTTCATCCAAAACATCAAAAATTTCTTTCCCAGAGGCCCCAACCTGAGTTTTAGTTTTGTTCCTAGACCTGGCACTAAGTCCATCCGTATTTACCTTAGTAATCAAAACAATACCTTTCTCCCCACCCTTCCCAACAACACCCTCCTCCTCCATCAGCTTACCAGCAACACCTACCTCTTCAACATGAGCACTTTCTTTACACTTCTTGACACTAACCACAGGAGAAGTCACAATAGTAGAATCAAATTTACCAACAGATTTATGCACCTCCCCATCTCTCATGACTATATCCTAGATTTTCACCATTTGATCCTCAAGGGTGAGGATTCTGCCTTCAAGATTTTGTTTTATTTTGAGAGTTTCCTCTGCAACAATGTCCACCACAGTGTTTAAGGAGTCAAACAACTCATCTATCTGGTTTTGGATAGAGGACCCATCAACCTTACTCACCACACCCATAACTTTGACATTAGTTTTATTGAGTTCATGAAAAAACCATTTAAAAAGTTTGAACAAGACAATGGAACCCTCATGAGCAGTTCCAAGCACATCAGACAAATCCTATCTATCAATATTAAAAACCCCTTTCCCCAAAGCATCTTCCTCCTCAGAGGAACTAACCCTATTTTGACCAACATGGGCGTCCTTATCTTTTTCAACAATAATCAGTCTTGATTTTGCGGATGAATCTTGCAATCTCCTCTGCCACAACCTTTCTCTTCTTAAGCCTCTCCAATTCCCCATCCTGGGTTTCCACAACAACATCAACAATCCCAGACTTACCTTTCAGCTACTCGTCTGGCTTAACACTCCAGGAATCATCAGCATAGAGGCCACCCACAATAGTGAGAGGGAATTCCTTCTCCAGAATTTGGCTCACAGTCCTCATAACCTATTTCTTCCTGCTTCCCTCCTCCAACTCCTTCTTTTTGGAAATAGGGGACGATGAGGAAGCCTCACCATACAAATAATTCTTCACCTTCACACCCCTACTTGGTAAATTAGCAACCACCTCATCACTACAAGTCAAATAACCCTTGCTAGCACTCATAGCCCCTTTTTTCAACTTTCCCGTAGCAGGGGATTGTGGACCCACCTCCAAAGAAGCCAGGGAATCAAGAACACAGTCCACATCCTCCTCTGACTTGGACTCTTTTTCCAAAATCAATTTCCTTTTCTTTACTTTTTTGTTAGTTAGTTCCTCTTTAGAAGTAGTCTCATACTCCTCAGCAGGTTTGGACTGTTTACCTTTCAGAGTGACAATAGGCTTAGCAACCTCAAAAGTCTTCAAATAATCAAAGATAAGAAGGATTAACCCCACATGCAAGACAAGGTTTTTAGGGTTTTTCTTGTGATCCTTATGACTTGAATCAAGATACATCAGAAGATAGTAAGGAAACAATATCCTCTTCATATGACAGAAGTGATTGAGCAAGATGAAATGGTATGCATTTACCACTGAAAAATGGCCTTCCAAAGTTATGAAACACATTAGCTCTTCCGCAACATCTCCCCATAAATCCTTAAGAGAACTTCTCTAATATCCTCCACTCCTTGCAGGCCTCAAATCCTTCGCTTCATTTTCCCTGAAGAAGATTTGCATTGCGGTCCGCGCCTCCTTTTTTATCCCTAAAAATTTTCATGCCATCCATTGCCAAACCATTAATACTAGCTATAAATTCCTCATTGACATCAAAATCCGCCCCATAAAGCTTCAACACCCTATTGTTCCATCGTTTAGCAAAAAGCATTGTTACCTGAGGATTATTGCCATGTAATTTCTCCAAGTAAGGAGTTAACCCTCCTTTCTCCAACACCTGCCAAACCTCCTTCTTCTTCTTTGCATCTTTGCATGAGAAAGGTTTGGTGTGATTTCTATCTCCACCCATATCTCCACAATTAGCAGACTGTAATAGCTTGAGGGTTCCAAACATTGTGCAATGAAAACTCTAGAAAACAATGCTAAGACCACCCAAAATCTGTGTGCTACCAGAAATGGAGCAGGGGAAAATAAAGAACACAGAGTTTCATTCCCTATGAAACCCAACCCTTGTACCATTCACTTGATTCAAATATTGCTTACCATCCTTTCTCATAAATATCAGCCACATGAAGAAAGACATGCACACCGCCAACCATAATGAGAAGATAATCAAATTAAAATCGGCCATCATGGTTAATAGTAGCAGTAACCTCTATAGGGAGAGGGTCATTCAGACCCCATTCCCTATCCTCTCTAACACCAATATTAGCAAAGATGTCTGCTAAACCATTACCCTCTCTTAAAATATGCGATATGTAACATTCATCAAAAGATTTCAAAATATCAAGGGAGTCCCTTATCAAAGACTCAATAGTCCAAGAGGGGGGAACACAACTTTTCAAATTATTAATGATATTTAGAGAATCCCCCTCCAACCAAACTTTCCTATAACCTTTGGTTTGTGCCAAATTGAGACCATGATAGGCTGTAGCTGCTTCTGCATAGTGGTTTTTTTGGATTCCCAAAGGGAGTACCACAAAACTTACATGAGTGTTAGTGGGAAATGATCTATATATATTGATGATGACACATTTCATGATGTTCTTTATGTTCCTTCACTTTTGGAAAAAGGAGCTACTTCCTTATGGGGGAGATTCATCATCTCTTCTTTTCTCTCCCATAGGGGATATTGATTGTACTTATGTGACCAAAGAAATACTTCAAGGGACATGTTGAGTCTTACATTCTTTTGTCACATGTACACTTTTATTTATTTTCACTCTCTTTTGGAGAGGAGTTTTTACCAATGAGTTTGGTTATGAAAAAAATTAGTTGTTTGTTCATGGTTACCTCATTAGTCCTTGTAGCCAGGAGGACCCATTCTTATATCCATTATTGCATTATTTTCAACACATTTTAGCTTCTCCCTAAGTTGATCTTAAGGGGGGTTGTTGGAGTAATTAGAAAATCACCTAATAATTAATTAATTATTAGGATCCTTTTACTTTATTCACTTAAACTAAACTTAGGAGTTCTTTTTAATTATTAGATCAAGCTAATTATAGGTTATGTTGTCTCATTGCATGATGCAAGAGCATCTAGTGGTGTAGGGAAATCTTGCATAACCCAAAAAAAATGTTTTTCCTTATTTTCTTTAGTTGTTTTGGGTCCCATGATGATACTTAAGGGGTGTAAGACAATCAAAAGTCACAAAAGGTGACAAAGGTCACTTAATATTTTTAGTAAGTTGGCCTAAATGAGCTCATATGGACCTAAAATTTTACCCCAAGGAGCAAAATTCAAAAATATTTTTGACAGCGGAAGAATTGTCTCAATACCCTGTACGGTTTGGGAGTTATTAAAGTTTTCGTCCCAAGGAATTTCTCCAATGCAACCTCAAATTCAAATTTGAAAACCTTAGAATCCTTGAAACATCTCAAAATGTGGATGAAATGATCTTTGATAGTTTTAACGTTGTATATCTCTTCAAGAGCTTTCCAATGATGTATTATAATAGCAAATTGGACACCCAGATCAAAAGTTATGGCCCTGCGAAATTGCCCCACTAAAAAGTGAATTTCATTAAAATATCTTCCTAGGAAAGAAATCAAATGGTGGAGCCAAGACAAAAGGGAAAGTTACACTTTCTAGAACATTATAGAGCGGTTATTAGGTAAAATAAAAGGTATAAGTGGGGGGTTGTAGAAGGTGGTTCCATTAGTGCATATTGTGGCTCCGAATAATAGATTTTATTTTATGAGTTGATTTGGATGTAATGAATCAAGCCCATGAGGCTATAGCATTGTAATTTCTGAATATGTAATCTCATTTTCAGAAAATAATTGAAAGTGAGTTAATTTCTATCCTACATCATCTTTGTTGATATCTATTGTTGTGTTTGTGTGGGTTTCGGGTAGTGTAGCCCTTATCAAGTGGTATTAGAGCCAAGTTTTCTTGAGTGTGTAGACAGATCGCCGAACGTGAGGCAATTTACACTAGGACTTGTGGTTGTGGGTCTATGAGAAAATATGCCTCCATGAAGAAACCGTGGTGGAAGAAATGTTGGGGTAACATAAGAGGATTTTAGAGCCTTCCAAAGACAAGTTCAAGCACTACAAGAGGAGCTGCATAGAGGAGTTGATGTTAGAAGAAGAGATGAAAGTGAAGATGAGGCTGGAAATGAAGAGCCATTCAAAGAAGAAGCATACGATGTAATGGATCTTGGAGAAGTCAGACTGATTAGGTCCATTTCCAAGATTGGAAAGAGACCAAAGATAGAAGTTTCTATTTTTTTTGGAAACCTGAATCCTAAGGAGTTGATTGATTGGGTCAATGACATGGAAGAGTATTTTGAGTATGAGAAAATAGAAGATCTAGAGAGGATAAAATTTTCAAAGGAAAAGCTAAAAGGCCATGCTAGGATATGGTAGAAAGAAGTCCAGTTGGAGAGAAATAGAGGAGGAAAAGAGAAAATAATGAGATGGGATCAGATGGTGGAGAAATTGAAGAGACAGTTCATTCTTGTGGACTATGAGCTAGATTTGTTGAAGAAGATGCAAGGGTTGAAATAAGCGGGAAATTTGTTAAGTATATAGAAGAATTCTATCGAGTCTTGATCAAAATATGCCACTCTGAGGCCAACAAGGAGAAATTTTCTTGTTACATAAATTGGTTGCAACCGAGCATTCAAGAAGAGTTGAGTCTAGTAAGAATGTCTACCATTGAAGATGCATATCAATTTTCTTTGAAGGTAGAAGAAAAGCTGAACATAAGGTTTGAAAGAAAGAAAAGAGGTGGGGGTCATGGTGGAAAGACTAGTGGATGGTCATATGGAGGTCGAAATGAAGATCAAAAGAAGGGTGAAGGATCCATTAGCATCCAAAACTAGAAAGGAGATAACACCTACCATCCTTGTGATCAAAATAATGGAGACCAAAGAGGAAGAGGAAGATCTAGATGAGGACTGGGAAGAGGAGGATTTTGTGGAACCTATTTATAGTGCGTAGAAGAAGGACATAGAGTCTATGAGTGTCCTCAACATCAAGGAATAACAAATAGAAGACTTGAGAGAAATGCACGAGTTGCACATGTAGATGAAGATGCCGAGTCTTCACATTTTGAGGATGTAGAAAGAGGAGAGGTTCTTGTTACTAGAAGAGCCTTGTTGAATGAGGAGAAAGAACCAACTCAAAGGAAGAATTTGTTTCACACTAGATGTAAGTGTGAAGGTAAAGTTTGCAATGTTATTATTGACAGAGGTAGTACTGAGAACCTTGTTTCCAAAGAGATGGTTAGTAAGTTGCGGTTGGAGAGAAAAAGGCATCTAAATCCATACTGGATTGATTGGTTGCAGAAGGACCATAAAGCTTTGGTAAATGTACAATGTCTGGTAAAGTTCAAGATTGGAATTTACTATGATGAGGTATTGTGTGATATTATGCCTATGGATGTTTGTCATATTTTGTTAGGTAGACCATGACAGTTTGATTGGCGAGCAGTACATGGTGGACATGCCAACACCTATTCTTTGACAAAGGATGGAGTTCATCATAAGTTGAATCCCTTGAAAGAGGCAAAAGAAAAGGTATGCAGTAATGCAAGATTTTGTTTGGTTGATGGAAGAAAGTTCCTAGAAAGTATGAGGCATGAGCATATGTGTTTTGCATTGATCCCTAGAGTTGATAAAGTAGATACTAATGAGGTACCAATAGAGGTTTCAGATTTGTTGAATGAGTTTCATGATATTTTTTTTAATAATGTACTTGAAGGTTTGCCTCTAGTAAGGAAGATTAGCCATTAGATGGATTTGATTCCTAGAGCTAGCCTACTAAATAAGGAATCCCATCAAATGACTCCAACAAAGAATGAAGTGTTGAATAGAAAAGTGTAAGAGTTGTTGCGGAAGGGATTGATTCAAGAGAGTTTGAGTACATGTGCAATACCCATAGTAGTAGCACTGAAGAAGGATGGAGAAAGGAGGATGTGTCAGACTCCCGAGGTGTCAACATGATTACTATCAAGTATATGATTCCCTTGCTGAGGATGGACGACATTATGGATTGTTTGAGTAGAGCTGAGTACTTCACAAAGATAGATTTGAAGAGCGGATATCACCAGATCTGGATTAGAGAAGGAGATGAATGGAAGAAAGCCTTCAAAACCAAGGAGGTCTTGTATGAGTGGTTAGTCATGCCTTTTGGGATAACAAATGCATCAAGCACATTTATGTGGCTTATGAATGAGGTATTGAAATAATTTTTAGGAAAAATTGTTATTGTTTATTTGGATGATATTTTGATTTTTAGTAAGACATTGGAGGAGAAACTGATACATATCTAAAGAGTTTTTGAGAAGCTAAGGGAGGAGAAGTTGTTGATTAATTTGAAGAAATGTAGTTTTGTGAAGAGGGAGTTGGTGTATCTAGGATTTATTGTCTTAACAGAGGGTCTTAAAATGGATCCAAAGAAGGTGAGAGCTATCATTGAATGACCTACGCTAAGGAGTGTTACAAAGGTAAGGTTGTTTAATGGTCTAGCAAGTTTTTACAAAAAAATTTATTTCAATGGTATTTGTGCACCTTTAATTGAAGCAATGAGAGGGGATAGAAAGGATTTTAAATGGACTGTAGGAGCAACAAAGAGTTTTGATATATTGAAGAAGAAAGTCACAGAGAAACTTGTTTTGGCACTTCCAAATTTCAATAAGGTCTTTCAGGTAGATTGTGATGCTACTAGCACTACCATAGGAGCTATTTTGAGTCAAGAAGGTAAGCCTATTGCCTATTTTAGTGAGAATTTGAATGATGCTAAGAAGAAATATTCCATCTATGATCAAAAGTTTTATGTTATAGTTCAAGATTTGAAGAAATGGAGACACTATTTGTTTCCAAAAGATTTTTTTTATATACTGATCACTAGGCTTTGCAGTATCTCAATAGTCAAGGAAAGTTAAATCACAGGCACTTAAAATGGTTTTAGTTTTGCAGAGTCATACTTTTATTTTGAAGCATAGGAGCGGAAGGTCAAATGGAGTTGTAGATGCATTGAGTAGAAGGAATTTTTTTTTTTGATAGAGATGAATATAGAGGTTGTTGGTTCAATGAACTCAAGAGTTTGTATCTTGAAGATCCAAACTTTACAGAAGCTCAGAAGGCTTGTTTGGAACCTGTTACATTGGATAGGACAAGATGGTTAGATTTCTTAATCTAAGATGGGATGTTGTTTAGAGGAAGCCAATTGTGCATTCCAAGGAGTTCTATGAGAGAGAATATAATCAAGGAGAAACATGGTGGAGGATTGGCTATACATTTTGGCTGAGATAAGACCATTGCTCTTGTTACTTAGAATTATTAATTAGCCACAATTACAACAAGATGTGAAGAAATTTGTACAAAGTTATAGAGTATGTTAGATGGAAAAAGGAACAAGTCAAATTACTAGATTGTATCAGCCGTTACCTGTACCTAAGAGGCCATGAGAGGATATTAGCATGGATTTTGTTCTTGGATTGCCAACTTTCCAAGGAAACAATGAATGCATGATTCCATATTTGTGGTGGTGGATAGATTTCAAAGATGACACATTTCATTCCTTGTCATAAGACCAGTGATGTTGTTCATGTTGTAGAGTTATTTTTTAGAGAGGTGGTGAGACTAAATGGTCTACCAAAGAGTATAGTTTCAGACAAAGATACCAAATTTGTTGGTTATTTATAGAGGACATTATGGAAGAAGTTGAAGATAGATTTGAAGTTTAGTTTTGCACACCATCCACATAATGATGGACAAACAAAGGTTGTGAATAGGAGTTTGGGTAACCTATTGAGATTCTTAGTAGGAGATAATCCCAAGGGATGGGATTTGATTATACCATAGGTAGAATTTTCTTACAAAAAATTTGTCAACAAGAGCACTGGTAAATCACCATTCCAGATTGTGTATGGGAGTAGTCCAAGAATACTTTTGAACTAAGAAAGATGAATAAGGGGGAGAAGAGTAGTGCTGAGGCTGAAGATTTTGCTGAGCACTTGAATAATTTGCATGAAGAAGTGAAGAAACATATCAATAAGATGAACTCACAATATAAGGCTAAGGCTGATCAGAAAAGGAGGTATAAGGAGTTCTAGGTAGGAGATGGAGTCATGATTCATTTGTGAAAGGAGAGGTTTCTAGTTGGCACATACAACAAGTTAAAGATGAAGATGTTTGGACCATGCAAGATCCTGAAGAAGCATGATTTAAGAAATGCATATGAGGTAGAGTTTCCTGATAAAATTCATATTTCACCTATGTTTAACATTTTAGATTTAACAAAATACCATGAAGGAGGAATTGATGAAGAAATAATGGAAGCATTGTGGAATATTCTAGTACCTACTTCAAAAAAGGAGGAGATAGAAGAAATTTTGGATAGTCATGTGGGTAGAAGCACAAGGAATAGGAAATATGTAGAGTACTTGGTGAAATGGAGAGGAAGTCCTATTGAAGATTCATCGTGGTTGTCTAAGGCTGAGGTTAACCATCTTGGTTTCCCTCTAACTCTTGAGAAGTGACAGGGTCACTTTTCAAATTACCCTAGGTGCTTGATGTAGGAACATCTAGTGGTGTAGGGGCAATCTTGCATCACCCAAAAAAATGTTTTTCCTTATTTTCTTTAGTTTTTTTGAGTCCCATGATGGCACTTAAGGGGTGTACGATAGCCAAAAGTCAGAAAAGGTGAAAATGGTCACTTACTATTTTTAGTAAGTTGGCCTAAATGCGTATGGACCTAAAAATTTACCCCAAGGAGCAAAACTAAAAAATATTTCCAACGGCGGAAGAATCATGTCAATACCTTGTACAATTTGGGAGTTATTAAAGTTTTTGTCTTGAGGAATTTCTCCAATGCAACCTCAAATTCAAATTTGAAAACCTTAGAAGCCCTGGAACAACTCAAAAAGTGGATGAAACGATCTTTGATGGTTTTGACATTGTAGATCTCTTCGAGAGCTTTCCAACAATATATTATAATAGCAAATCAAACACCCAGATCAAAGTTATGGCCTCGCGAAGCTACCCCACTAAAAAGCAAATTTCATTAAAATATCTTCCTAGGCAAGAAATCAAATGGAGAGACTTTTGATGCCAAAACAAAAGGGAAAGTTACACTTTCTAGAACATTCTAGGGTGGTTATTGGGTAAAATAAAAGGGTTAAGTGGGGGGTTGTAGAAGGCTGCCCCATTAGTGCAGATTGTGGCTTCGAATAATAGATTTGATTTTTTGATTTGATGGATGTAATGAATCAAGCCCATGAGGTTGTAGTATTGTAATTTTTGAATATGTAGTCTTATTTTCAGAAAATAATTGAAAGTGAGTTATTTTTTGTCTCGCATCTTCTATGTTGATATCTATTGTTGTGTTTGTGTGGGTTTTAGGTAGTGTAGCCCTCATCATTGCATAGGATGATGACATGTGTCACAGTCTAATCAAATCCTCGTCTAAGGTTTAATTTTTTATTTTATGAGCTTTCATTTGTAGATTATAATTAATTTAGATTAATTCAATGTGAATACAATTGATTTTTTGGATCAATCATTCTCTCAAGTTTGCATGAGAACATCAATGGATTTTTCTCTTCAAATGTGATAGATGTTTTTGTTGCAAGTGATTTCTAGGAGCCATGGGGTTCATTATCAACTCCAATAGGTTGTTATCACATATCTTTAAACCTATGAAAGTTTTGTTTACACCTACAGTTATATGTTGGGGCCATGTAATGTAATTCTTCTCAATTTTTTCTTAGCTCCTAATAAGTTTCTTGTATTGGCAATGAATGTGATGTTTAAAATACTTCAAATTTATTTAGTGTAAGGGTTTTATGAGTAATATTTTTTATTTTTCATCTCGTGGCACTAAATTGTTTATGCCAACACATCTATTTGATATAGTTAATGTTAATAAAGGTTTAATTTTTCTACCTACACACTTGATCCTTCTAGGCTCTATGGATTTGTTATTTAAGGCTCTTATGAGTTGTAAGACCAAAAAACTATCAAAATTTGACAAGCAAGTTCATACAATCTATGACACCTATGAATGTATTCTCTAAACATAATAGCTACACATTGGGCCAATCTATAAAAATATCTATATTTCACTCCATTCTTGATAGTTTCCTTACAATAAAAATAAAAATAATGTTGCAAAAATAATATCTTTTAGCGTTAATGTGTCAAGAGTGCTTGCTTGTAAACTATGTCTCCTAGCACTATACTAATAATGCCGAGACATTTGTGTGGGATAGTATATTCTAGTAGAGGAACTTTTTTTCATTGTCTAATCATCTTGATCATTTTGGGATAAATTGAATTTATGATGTTTCTCAAGTGGCTCAATTCAAAGATTTATGTATTACAATGGAAATAAATTAATATTTTTAAATACTAGGTGATCCCATAATACTGGTTTACAATTTTGTTGAGGAAGGAAAATTGCAAAAATGCTCCCATGAAGAAAATTTTATGTTTTTGGGGGTTTGCACGAAGAGGGTGTTCACTCTAATCCAAAAGGGGTTTGCTCTAAACCCCTTCGAGTGAACTCTCTTTTTGTGATGTAACCATTGTGCACATTTTTTAAAATGAAATCAAAGGGAAAGTCAAGACAAAGGGGGGTTCACTCAAACCCCTCTTTGAGAGAACCCCCTTCATTCGAAAGGGTCAAGGGGGGTTCACTCGAAGGGGGGTTTGAGTGAACCCCCCTTTTTTTCCCTTCTCCCCCTCTTCTATCAAATTTCTACAAAATTTTTCATTTCGAAGCTCGGGTTAAGGATGAAAATGGAGGAAACTTCATAGATCAAACTGGATGATGGTAGTCCTCGAACTGAGCTATCCATTGAATATAATTTTAATATATTTTGGTTTTATTATGTATTTTTTTAAGTTTAATTAAACATAGGTTTTTTTCCAAAAATCAAGCTATTTGTTCTGCACGTGGAAAAATAGTAGATTATAAAAAACAATTCTAAAAAATATGATTGTGCTAGATACTAATGTCCTTGATCTAGTAAAAAAAATGAATTTCTATACACAAAAAAAGTTATGTTGTATATGGCCCACCTATGTCTAAATTGTAATTGGTTTGACTTCAAAACTTAATTAAGAAAAATATATTCAATAAAACACTATGAAACCAAATGAACGTGCTAGATATTATAGTTACAAAGCTAAATTTGAAAAAAAAAAGAATTTTATCCTTCATAGAAAAAAACTTATGCTGTTTATGGTGAACACCACTCTTTAAAAATGGTGTTTACTATTAAAAACTAGTTTTTGAAGGAGATGGAAAAAAATGCAATCTGATTCCAATTTTTTTTTTTAAAATGTATTTAGAATCTATAGAAAAAATGTCATAAATCACTAGTTTGCATCATCTTCAAATTCCTCATGGTTTAGCAGCTATAGGTGAGCGAAAGTGAAGATTTAGTTAAAAAAATTTAGTTCAATGTCCAGTTTGACCAAAAATTGTAAACTAGTATTGTGGGATCACCCGACTATACAAATAAGACTTAGTAAAAATATTAAACATTCTACAAATTGCAAACAACTTTCACTACAAAAACTATTATTATGACAAAAGTTAATGCTTCTTGCTAGTTGAATTTTAATAGTAGAAATTATATAAATAACATAGTACTAGATCCCAAGGATGGTATAAATACTGAGATAGTCATAATCTCTTTGAATAATCCTCTACTTCTCATAATTGACATTAGTGGTAGGTGATTTAAATGAAGTTCTCACCTCTTATTTTAAGAATGAAAATTTAGATTAGACTAAAGATGAATATCATTTATATATGCTAAATAAATCTATTTAAAATAACAAAATGATAACAACATTTGCATTGATGGCTCATACATATGTAAGAGGCATAGAAGACAAAAAAATGTTGCAAAAATTCTCATCTCCACTAATTTACATGAGAGTGTGTATTGATATAATGAAAAAATAGGAATATAAGGTTATATAACAAAATAATGCATCACCTAGATGCAATGAGTACTAAGTGGACCATTCATTATCATGACGGATGGGTTCTTGTGAACCACTACTCATGAAACATGGGTCAATGAGTTTGACTCGAAAACTACATGGTTGAATCCTGATAGCAATATCATAAAAATATTCATATCAATATTTACATACATTATGATTTAAAATAATAAACATACATCAATGAAAGTTGAGAATTGAGTATCACCACAAATGTGTCTAGATTTGGAAGGCCCAAAATACACCTATGCACCACCAAATTATTATTTTAGTATTAGCATTAGTATATGAAAATAAACTGACATGTAATATATTTACTAATTTATTACAAATATACCCAAGGACTTGACATACCCACATAAATATATGATGAATTGATAAGAGACTTAGACCCTTTGTTTTTTAATAAAATAAATTTTGATATTAATTTTCATTCATAACAGATTAATATAATTAATTATAAATTTTAATAGAAAATGTACTAAATTTCATAACCTTAGTTAAAATTACCTATTGATCAAAACCATACACCACTTATAGTAACTCATTGTCCATGACCATACCATCCAATACAAAAGGATAATTTGGATCACCTTATGTGGCATACTCTTCACTATGTGGAGCATCGTCCTTGACTTGTTTACCAATCTCATCACCATATACACCCTCTACTCTAGACCTTATTATAAATTCCTCTAACCCATAATTTTATATAGCCCTAAAAGCATGATACATGTGTGATGATAATTAATGACTCAAAGTATCACCATCATCATGTTGGGATATCTATGATAAAATCACACTAAATTTTATTTGAGAAACATCAACCACCTAACCCATAATTGGTTCTTTATTTCATTGTATTCATGCCAATAAATTAGGAATATTTTGAAACTTGTTTCAATCATTAGTTCTTGGGTTTAGAAATAAGGCACATAAATTATTTTAATAATTTTTTTATTTTACCTACTTATAATATAGTTGTATGAGAAAATATTGTTGATTTTTTTTGTATAGTTCACCAGTGGATTTATTTTCCTACTAATGAACTCAATATGATATCAAAGATTTAAATGATGTTACATGTGATTGGTGATGCATGACTTTCACATTAATATATTTTAGGGTTTCTATTAATATTTAATTTATTTTTATTTTTTTAAATTTTTTTCCCTAAAATATTTTGTTGGGTTGTAATAGGATGCCTAAGAATTGAAGGAGTTTAAGAGGGGTTATCTTCCTCAATCTCTTCTATAAAATTTTTGACATGAATTTTATCAAGTGGAAGAGGTTCTAGAGGTGGGAGATAGGGTTTGGATTCACTAAAAATAAATAAATCAACAAATGAATACTAATGTAAATGAAAACTACTTCATTTTAACTAAATTATAAAAATAATAATTGAAATTACTGTTATCAATAGTTTTGCACCGTGCTGAATGCAATATTCAGAAAACTACTGAAACATGGAAACCTCTTTTAGATGTGGGTGATCTTATGCGAAAGAGGAATCTCCAGAGTGAGCTGGTTCTCCGAATGATGAATTCTATTCTAAAATAGCTTCTGAGGAAAGGGATAAAGAATAACTGAACATAAAACCTATTTCTAAAAAGATGATTCACCAAACTTATAAGAATTCAGACCTAACCACTCATAACCACTTCTTTATTGCAGTAATCCTCACAATCTCATTGGCACATATCCCATTAGTGATTTGCATGAAGATCTGGAAGTCAAATACAACATGCAACCTGAAACATATAATTCTGAAACACAACCTATAAAAGCAAGACATAAAAGGATTCCAATTTGAAAACACAAGTATATCAGATTGCTATTACAAAATTCGAAAACAAAAAATAAGAAGGAGAAATTTTCTGCTCTATTAAAACTGGAAGAGTGTCAATCTGACAAAACTGAGTATCAAAAAGTTTACAAGCTTCCCAAAATGAGTAAGGGCAAGAAACTGATCTGAACTGATGAAAATGAGAGTTGATAGACTAAATCTATCAAAGGAACTCTCAAGGAAACCCTAATCCGAGCTTAGAAAAAGATCAAGGAAAAAAAACCTCAAACAAACTCAAACACTGCTTTAAAGCAGAAAAGAGCACCAAGCTTTTATGATTACACTGTCAAGCCTCTAAAAATAGGCAAAATCTGCTTTAAAAGTTCAAAAAACACCTTATCTCTCCAAGATAAGTCTGGAATTCAACCAAGAGGAAAAATCAGTCAAAGATCTGCTAAAAATAGCAAGAAAACATAAAGCAGTTAATAAAACATCGCTTTAATGCTTCTGCTTTACAAGATGCAGATTTTTT
>VDFB02115153.1:0-26627 GCA_007258455.2 Sequoia sempervirens
GCATTAAAATATTAATTTATTAATGCTTATGTTATAATTTCTTGCTCATATTAATTTGTCATCTAATATGACTTGGCATGGTGAGTTGTCAACATATTTGGAGGTGACATAGGATGTGAGATGGATATTGTGGTCTCCACATGGAAATGTAGGCATCCCATTTTGGGAAGAGATTCCTTGACATGTGTCTGCATCTTTGAGGGATTCTATGACAAAGTATGATAGATTCTTTTGACAGATTCCTATGATTATCTTATGACTCGTAAGAGTTAGATTCTATGACAAGTTGGACAAGAGTTGGAAGGAATCTTTGCATGAGGAATCTAGGTGCCCAATTTTGACCTATGACAAGTTGTAAGAGAATTTAAGAGGCATCTTCTATATTTATTCAATTATGACAGATTCTCTTACAACTATAAGAGTTGTCATATATGAAAAATTCTATGACATTGTAAGGCATTTGTCATACTTATTAGGGGAAAATTTGGGGCACCCAAGTATGGAGGCATGTAGGGGGGTTTAGGAATCATGTGACAAGTATCACATGAGTCATATATATGTTTGGAAAATGTGCCACATGGATTTGGATGCCCATCTCTTGTAGCTTGTTCTAGAAGCTACCTTCATGCTTGTATTCTCTCTATATTAGATGTCCTAGAGTGGGTTTTGCATGTTGAATATTGCAAGTATCAAAGTGTTGTCGTATTTCCTTCAAAAGAGAAAGATGTAGTCTCCATGCTGAGGCTATAAGCCTGCAAGTGTATTGTAACCTTATTGTTGAAGATTAATGCATTGGTTAGATACTTTAGAGTTTGGGGGTTTTTACCCAAAAGGGTTTTCCCCACGTATATCATGTTTTTTTCTCTTTTGTCTATATTTATTCTATTCTTCACTTTTTTCATTCTTGAAATGTTAATTTACATCCCATTATGTTGCTGAAATTTTATTATATCTAAAACTACATAAACTTTCCTCTAAGGATTAATGCATGGGAAATTAAATTGTGTCTATTTCCACTTTAAGGAATAGTAGTATGTTCTTGTATCAAGATGTTGAAATTTGATTTATTTAAAGAAACATAAGATACCGAAGGTGCATACTAGTTCATGGAAGACTTTCTAAGTTCGTCATTTCCCTTTCATTTGGTATTCGAGCTTAGTTCTGAATTTGCATGTGCTTGCATGTGTATGTATGTAAGTTGCATGTACTTGAATGGACTTGTATGTCACTTGAATGTTCTCACATGCTGATGCATGTGGTGTTTCAGGTTCTGGGTATTTCTTTTGTTGTGATTCCTTAGCTTGGAAAGATTGAGGGAATTCGTTTTGAAGGAATTGGTTGATTATTAATCCTTTTCTGAGTGGAATTTTTGTAGTTGATCTTGTTTTTTGGGAATAGTAGGCATTGTGAAGGATGGAGAAGATAAAGTTTTATGGAGTTGATCATGTGGTTATATTTGATATGTTATTGATGTGGATCTCTTATTTGGCAGTTGAATAACCTTGAATGCATGTGAAGCTATGGAGTTGATCATTGGATGATCTAGAAACTTCTAGAATATCCTAATTCTCTCTCATATGCATGTACATGTTGGTGGTGGAGTTTGTCTACAAATAAGCAAGGAAGTTCCTGAACCTCTTTTTCCTAATGGATGTTTGTACTTGCATGGTTCAGATTCATGCTCCTTGGATTTGAGGGTTTTATAGTTTTTTTGTTTAATAAATATATGGTTATACATATTCATGGTATTCCATTGTTCTGGTTTAACTATTATAGTTGTTTTTATAATTGTGGGTCTTCCATATGTTAAGTGGATATGGATTTGCATATGTGGTACAAAACATGGTGGGTTTGTAGGTTTTACATGGTTAATAAAAACTTGCAATTTTGCAGATCTGTCGATGAACTATTTTTTAGATTATGTTCCCCTTGGGGTATTTCTGGATCTAAGATAATTGTAGGTTTGCATGTATGCTTCATGCATGTTTTGAGGAAGTTTGCAGATTTCTCGTTGGGGAAATGGTGATTTGATGGTGGTTGTGAAGTTGGGATTATTTGTATTTTTATAAGCTTCTATACAACCTATTTCCTCTAAAGGTTTTACAATTTTCATGTGTTCTAAAAGTTGTGGGTTTGTGTAGATCTAGAGTATTCATTTGTTTAGATGAAATATGTGTGATCTCTTATTCTAGATGTATAAAGTGATTTCATATTTACACGAAGATGTTTTGATGGGGTTTTACATGTTAATAAAAAATCTATGGTTTGTAGATCTATGGAAAATATTATGTTCAGACTCTTAGATTTTTCTGGATGAAAACAATTGCATATTTGTAGGAATGCTTGATTAGTTTTGATGGAACCCCTCAACAAATTCTTGGTTCCATTTTAATTTTTTGTATTACTTGGCATGAACTCTCGTTTTGGCTTAGGGTTGTTCCTTATCACTGTTTTAGGGGTTTTGTGTTTCCTAAATCCCTCACAATTACCTATGAATTTAGAAAACCCTTGGTCATTATATTTTCACATTGACCTAGTGTTCTTGGTATCCAATTTTTTTAATTGTCACTTATGCCATCAAAGTCATTGTTTTCATTGGACCCCTAAGTTTAGAATTTTCGGTCACCTCAATTATTTTAAATTTTGTTATGGTCGGACTTGATTTTCCTTCTAAAAATGACTTAAGTGTTAAATCCCCATTCATAAGGGTCAAGTTCCCATTGGAAAAGAGGTGGACCCTTTTCAAATTAACTTTTGTGGCATGTGCAAAATTAGGTTATCATGCTAGTTGTTTGATCGATAAAAGTTGATCACCATCGTTCCTTGTGCCCACATGCTAATTTATTCCTTATTACTTTATTTGCATAGGCTGGTGGGCTTCTTCCACATGTTTGGTACTTTGGTGGGCCTGATCTCCTTGGTAAATTTAGCTGGCACCATTTGAAGAACATCAATGGTAGTTATCAAGTGATGTGGCCACATCTTGACCACTCCCCACATGCCCGTGTTGGTTTATTTCACATTATTTTAAACACACAAGCTAGTAGGCGATGGCCACATGTTGTGTCTGGTAGTGGGACCAATGTTTATAAAAGTTTGAAGGACATGGATTCAACAAAGATCAACAATGGACACCTCAACACGTGTCTTCATTGGGATCATTCCATGTGTGTTGTCTGTCCCGCGCATTAGGGAAATATTGTCACACAGGCTAGCGAGCAAGGCAACATCTGTCACTTTTGTGGGACTCACTAGGTTTTTAAGATGACAACTACTTCATAAGGGAGAAATATCAACAATCAATGGTGAGTGATGTTCAATCCTGACCACTCCCCACCACCGCGTGAGGGCCCCACATGTGTCCCATATTTTGCTACTTCAAGTGGGAAAGTGCCATGTGGACATTCTAAAATGTTTTGATAGACTCTAGTGGAGTTAGAATGCTACTAAATTTGGTTGAGATAGCACTATGATGAAAACAACATTATTTTTGTGATTATTCTTTTGAGCACATGTTTGGGTTTCGACTGTCAATTCTGAAAGTTATTGGTATGTGTGGGAAGGTGATAATTAAGCAAGACGGTGTACGAACCGATACTCTGAGATCAAATCAAGATCATTCCCTACTATTTTTCTATGAATAAATACAAGTGTACTAATTCCCATGGGTGAGTGGGTAAACATGGCATGGCATGTTTTTAATTAATAGTAAGTACATGGTTGAAATATGTGTACAAAGTGGATGCATATCTACTTTGATATTTTCTGATTAGGAAAAGGAATTAATAGCATATAATTAAGCTTTATCACAACTGGTTACACTAGTGATATTTGACCATGATTTAGTTTTAAAACATAATCAATGGTTGAGATTTTAAAAGCTCAAAGTAGTATGATGTTAGCTCGTGTGCACAAACTTTCCTTGAGTATTAATGGTTGGAAAAATTGCATGGCTTAATATAATGAGGATTGATGGTCATATCTTTCATTCAAAATTTTCATCCATAGGCAAACAATTGAGTTCTGGTCCAAGAGTATAATTGGTGAGAATTTCTTGAGTTTTCTTGTTTTGGTTCTTAGGAAGATGAGTACAGCGTGTGAGTCTATCAAACCAGTGCATAGATCTAGGACATTAAGTTTGTTGGAGCCTGGGGAAAATGCTCCCAAGGAAGAAATTGATATAAAAGGAGCTCTTGAAGCACCAAAGGGTAGAGGGGCATGTAGGAAATTCAAGAAATATGGTGTAAGGAGCAATTATCATTTGAGAAGTCAAACTATTTTTTAAGAGCTAGTTGAATATGAAAAGAAGAAAAAGAAGAAATGCAAGTACCATAAGGCCTATCTAGGGAAAAATAATTCTCCTGTTGAGGTTTCTGATATTCTTTCAGGTAGTGGAGGTGCTACTAATCCAAAGGGTGATTATTATTCCCTCTCCCTAGTACCTTTTGAAGACTTTGACGAGGAAGTGGTGATGGTTCCTCCAATTCCACCACAAACAAGATGTGGGTGAGTATCCTCTAAGGTTGATGACTCTGCCACATTTTTTTTTTTATGATACCATCGCCACCTTGTTAAGATTGTCTTATTCAACATTCATGTGATTTCTTGTTTCTAGTATTGATGTGGAATTTTTTTAGGTTGGTATGTTAGAGAAGTGCCAGACTTTCTATCTTTGGCAACATGTATGATTTTCCAGATGGCATACAAGTTTTTACTCAAATTGGGAATGGAGAATCTTCTTTGGACAATAAAGATGAAGCTTTGATGCTACTGCAACAAAATTCACCTCTTGGGGAGCTAACATGTCTTTGTTCAAAGAATGTGGAGTTTTGTCTTTAACTCTTCCATTTTCCTCAATCATTACATGTAACTAACTAAAGAGTGTCTCAAATTCTAGTACAAATGATCTTCAAATGAAACAAAATGTAAATGTAATTGGGCCTAATGCTTGTTGCTCCCTTATTCTATAAAAGGGATTTCATGGCTCATTACATGGGTCAAATTTTTCAGGTCTAAATATGGTCTAGGTGAAAAGCTAAGTTCAAAAAAGGTGTTTTTTGAAATAATATGGATGAATAGAACAATAGATTGTCTTGGGGGTGAGTCCTATATGTAATAGTCTTAAATTGGTTTTATAGATTCTATAGATATCAAAAAAAATCTTAGTTTAGGAACAAGTATTCTCCTCTGTGTACTTCTTACAAGTTATAAATGAAGATATTAATGGTATTCTCATTTGTCTTCAGTTGTTCCACTGTATGTATGATTTTATTCTAGCTTTAACTCAAAGAGTTAATTAAATTCTTGAAGAGGGTTATATATTTGTAGGCAATTACATAGGATTTCATAAGAAGTTGTTTCAAGCACTGTGAGTTTTCATATTGCAAAGTATTATGAGAATAGTTCATCAATTTCTAAATTAAGTGACTTATATATTACTGGTTCTTACATATTTGACTCTATTGTCCCAATTGATGAAGCACTGATCTATTTATTAAATAACCTTGCATAAAATGAGCTACTAGCATCTCAAACCATATATTTTGAAATCAGAACAATATTCATTTAAAAATCTTTTCAATTGTGATGTATGGGTTTGAACTGCCCCTGTCTCCTGGCAAATAGGTAATCATATTCTTAAAGGCTTTCCAAACATTCAGTGAAGTTCAATATTTTCAATATGTAGGAGTATATATGTGTATAATTATGTTATCAACATGATATACGTAATTTGAACACAATAAGGAATACCCTCCTAGGTATCACAGAGCCTAAAGAGTAGGAGTAAAGACCTCAAAATCCTTTGCTCATTGTGTTGACCTTTGACCTTTAATTTTCTTAACCATAAGCGTTGGCTACCCTTTAGATAAATTCATGGTTCTACCAGAACAAGAACCAATAGAAGTGGCAACTCTATTGGGGATGGACTTATGAAAATTCTGATAGAAGTTCATTTAGCCTTAAGAGTTAAGAATTTGGTGAATCTAGACACTGGTTCAAATATTGAGAAGTTTTCAGACTTGGAACTAAGTTTGTGGTAGAAATTTCAAAGAATTTGAGTGATTCTACTATGGAGAAGACCCAAAAGGAAATTCATCCTTATAGTAGCTTCATATTTTGTCCTTTTTGAAGAGAGACCTGACGACTCTGTCAAAAGAAACTACTAAAGATTTGAAGAAAATCTTAGAGCTACAAAAAAATTTGATCAAGAAGGAAAGTTAGCAGCTACTCCAAGTTTTCCAGGTATTCTCATAAATTCAAAGAATTTATTATCATGTTTGAAATCAATTTATGATAAGTCTTCAAGTTTGAAATAATTTTGATTCCCTAGTGAGTGAATTAAGCACTAAGAAAGGGAATAATAGTGATTGTTTTTACATACTTTTGTATTCTTAGATTGTAGCATCTATAATGAAGTATGCAATATTTCTGAAGAGATTCATTTAAAAGGTCTTAAGCAAATCAAATTTGTATTCTAAAACCTTAAGATTATGTTGTAAAAGTACTTGGAAGTATCCTTTTAAAATACAAATTTGATAAGACAACTTGTAAAGGCATAAGAAATCATATATCAATATATGCATCTTTATACGCTTCCAAGTACAACCATGGTTTCTAATCCACTCCAGTTAGGTTATAAGAGAAGTTTCAATTCTAGAAGATATAGAGCCATTAATTTCAGTGGAATTAATGGTTACCCAAATGTTATTCCACTTGAAATCAGAGATAAGTTGCCAAAATTCAATGGTACAAAGAAAGAAGCAACAAATAAGCATCTACATGAATTCAACAATTTAATGGATGACTATGAAGTAGATCATGAGGATATAGTTATGAGACTATTTATTTAGTCTTTGAAAGATGTGAGAGAACAACTCTTTGATTTACTAGAGCTTGCTCTATTTTCTCTTGGAGTGAGTTCAAAGTAGTATTCACAGAGCAATTTGGTGAAATAATCAATGCTAGTTCAATGCTAAATAAATTCATGAACATTGAAAAAGAGAAGGATGAGCTAGTTCCATCATTTAATAGAAGATTTGCTAAAACATTGAGGGATATTCCTGAGCTCTTAAGGTTAAGTGATGCAATATGTTTGGTTGTTTATTTGGGATCTTTTGATAGTAAGATGAGCTATTTATTGAGAGATAAGGATCCTAAAACTTTGCATCAAGCCTATGGTATAGCCACGAATATTGAAAACAACTAAAAATATGGAATGCACAAAGGTCATTTGAATACAAGTGTCTACTACCCTAAGACACAACATGTTGATGTAAAGTGTAAATCATAAGTTGAAAATGAATTCCAAAATGCTTACACCCCTATTGTATTAGTTTTCACATCATTCCATAATGTTGATGATGTAAAGCCCCAAACAAATTGTTAAGAAGTTGCATGTATTTGTGATCATGTAATCTTTGTTCAAGCCCTCTCCTACATAAGTAGGTATGAAGAAGAAGAATCATATGATGTTTTTGCAAGGTTTATGAGTATGTTGCATTCAATTCCCAAATGTCACATACCTGAAAAATAAGAGTGTATTGACTTTTTTTATGAATCTTATGAACCAAGTTTGAGTGCTCTTCCAAAAGAGTTGAAACCTATTGAGCTTGACCAAGTGTGTGATTATTTTTTCATGTTTTAAAAAATTAGAAATGGTCACCAAGAAACTATCATGCTTTCAACTTATAATGATAATGATTATGTGGCTCCATATATGTTAGGAAATGAGATACCACATAAAGAAGAAGAGAGTAGAGCCAAGATGGAAAAAACATGCCTCAATAAAGGAAATGAAATAATTGGTTCCAAATATTCTAAAGAGTCCATTACCTATGCTCCTATGGAAGACATAAAAGTGAGCATTCAATCTGAAAATTATGAACACAATTGCAATATAGAGAAGTCCTCTTGTTGTAATAATGATGCTGGTAATAAACATGATCATTCCTCTAATAGTCATGTTTTTTTCTCAAAAGGCAGAAATTGAAATTTTTGCTACAAATGGGAGATATGATGATAACAATGGAAACGCATGTTTGTTTGAGAAGGAGCAACTTCATGTTGGTATGTGGCAATTGATCATGCTATACTGTACACCTCAGCATGTATCCTTGCCAGGGTCTAGGGCTAGGCCAAGCCCCAGGTGGGGGTTTGGGGGTGGTAGGCCCTGAGAAAATTTTTCCTCCTACTTTTTCATGTCATCATTGGAAAAGGAAAAATCAACAAAAAAAGGAAAAAACCAACTTTGTAGAACCCTAATCTGGAAGCTTCTAAGCTTGTTAAAAGGAGGTTTGGATGTGGGTTACAGTATGATGAAAAACACGATTATTCGCAAGATTGTAATAAGTTTTTGCACTAGATAATAAAATTATTAGATGGCTACGATTTGGTGGATGTAGCCCAGATTGTGTGAACCATGTTAAATTCTCTGTGTTATAATTTATTTTGTGTGTTTTAGTTTCTCTATTTATTAATTAAATCTGCATTTAATTGTTAGATATTTTCCTTTCTAACCCTAACAAGTGGTATCAAAGTGGGTTGTGTTTTGATTATCGTCTATAGGAAGGCCTCATGGTTGAGTGGGAGTAATGGCAGATGAGGGTAAGAAGGTTGAGAAGTTTAATGGGCAAAAATATCAGTTATGGAAGATGCAGATGGAGGACTACCTCTATCAGAAGGATTTATGGTGGCCATTAGAAGTGAAAACCAAGAAACCCACATCAATGATTGATGAGGACTGGGATATTTTGGATAGAAAGGCTCTTGGAAGTATTCATTTATGCCTGGCACAATTGGTGGCGTTCAATATTACTTTAGAAAAGACAACTCAAGAGTTGATGGAAACCCTAGCGAAGTTATATGAAAAGCCTTCCGCTTCAAATAAGGTATTTCTTATGAAGCATTTATTTAATATGAAAATGGTAGAAGGTGGGTCAGTTATTGATCATTTGAATGAGTTTAATATAGTCACCAATCAATTAACTTCTATAAAATTAAACTTTGATGAAGAAGTTAGGGCTCTTTTGATTTTGTGTTCTTTGCTTGAAAGCTGGAATAGCTTGGTAATGGTTGATAGCAATTCTATTTCTAGTTCGAATACATTGAAATTTCATGATGTTAGTGTTATTTTGAGTGAGGAAATTCATAGGAAATGCTTAGGTGGAACATCCACATCATGCAATGTTTTGAATGTAGAAAGTAGGGGTAGAACAAAGGAGAGAGGAAACAATTCCAGAAATCATGGGAAGTAACAAGGAAAATCAAAGGACAAAACATCCCAATCTAAAGACAAGAGGGATTGTTGGTACTATGGTAAGCCAGGTCATTTGAAGAAAGACTGTTGGTCTCGAAAAAATAAAGGAGACAAAAAGGAAGTAAAGAGGAAAATGTGGTAAGTAATAAATCTGATGAGGATGCTTTGATTCTTTCCCTTGATAATGTTGATGATTCTTGGGTGTTAGATTTAGGGGCTTCATTTCATGCTACTCCCCATAGAGTTATTTCTTGATTGTATCCAAAGTTTTGGGCTAGTTTATTTAGGAAAATGAACCTGTCGGGATTGTTGGAAAGGAAGAATCAAAGATTAAATTCTGAATGGGAATCATTTGACTCTGCATGGTGAGCATGTTCCAGATTCGGCAAAATTTAATTTTAAAATAGGAAACTAGATGATGAGTTGTGTTGTTACATTTAGTGATAAAATTGGAGGTCTGAGGGGTTTCATAGTGAGTAGAAAAAGGTGTGAAAGTAGGCTGCTTATATCTTTGTATGAATCATGCACTATTTCCTTCTGCTGGTGTTACGAGAAAAAAGGTCAATGTTGAGGCAAATTGCCTTTCTGATTTATGGCAGAGATGCATCACGATTTGCTGTGGACTCTGAATCAGCATTGTGGCATAATATACTTGGGCATTTGAGTGCAAAAGGTATGAAAGTACTTCATTCAAATAATGTTTTACCAGGTCTAAAATGTGTTAATATGGATTTCTGTGAAAGTTGTGTGTATGAAAAACAAAAGAGAGTAAGTTTTCTCAAGGATGAGAAGCAAAAGAAAGATGATAAATTGGAGCTTGTACCTTCTGAGATGTGTGAGACTAGCTCGGTATCTAAATTGGTTCTTTGTGTTATGTTACATTCTATTGATGATAGGAAGGTATAGATTTATTTCCTTGGGTAATTTGATGTTGTTTAAAAATGGAAAGTTGAGAATAGAGCCAGTAAAAGCTAAAATATCCAAGTCACGATATGATGGTGATATTGCAGAAAGAGCTTGGTGTGTTTTCCTCTAATGGTATTCGTAGGCAAAAAAATGGTTCCAATGACTCCACAGGAAAATGGAGTGGCTGAGCGCATGAATAGGACAATAATGGAACGTGCACGAACTATGAGATTGCATGTTGGGCTGCCTTTAAAAATGTGGGAAGAGGGTAAACAACATTGTTTATTTAATTAATAGAGTCCCTTTAATCCTTTGGGTTGTATTGTTGGAGAAACATGGAAAGACAGAAGGTGGGGTATTCTTTTCTCAAAACCTTCGGTTGTGAAGCTTTTGGACATGTAGATTCTGAAAATAGAACCAAGCTTGATGCAAAATCAAAGAAATGTATATTTGTCAGATATGGCATTGATGAATTTGGTTATAGGCTTTGGGATTTGAAAATCAAAAAATTGTGAGAAGTAGGGATGTCATATTCAATGAGATAGTGTTGTACAAAGATCTGTTGCTACAACATGAGAAGAAAGAAAATGATTATGCAGTGTTGGATGATATTCCAAGCAATGATGTTTCAGTGGTTCTGTGTTGGGAAACAACAACAACAACAAATACCAAAAAACTCTTATGAGTGTTAGACAATCTTAGGGATAAGCGATTTTTAAGAAAAATTCTCTCCTCTTTGTATACTATTTTGTTAATTAATATACTGGTGACCCGAATATTATGATGGTATGCGGTGGACACGAGGTTGAGTGGGAGCATGGAATGGAAGAAAATGGACTCATATGAAAAATTAGACTTCAGGGTGTGAAGTTGCACGGTAAAGGCTTTACCAAACAAATGGGTTTATAGGATGAAAGAGGAGGATGGAGGTAAGAAGAGATTTAAAGCTAGATTAGTTGTAAAGGGATTTGCACAGAAAAAGGGTATTGATTTTGATGAGATTTTTTCTCCAGTTGTTAAAATGACTTTTATTCGTATTGTTTTAGGTATTGTGGTTGCTGAAGATTTGCATTTAGAATAAGCCAGTGTTACAAATTGTTGGTGTGAATAATTGTCTTGTACCTAGCTTATTCATTCACTAGGTAAATTAGGGGACATATTCACATTGTTAAGTTTACTTAGGTAAAAGATTCTTTCTAGAAGTCTTAGTTGGCTTATCTAGAGCTTATCTTATCTAGCTAGGATGCATCATTTCCTAGGTGATTAGGTTGTTGGTTGTCTCATGTCATGTGATTATGACATTTGTCAACATCATATTCATTTCTATCTCTCAACCTTGCCCATATAAGCAAGGCATCTCATGTACATTTGAATTCAAGCTTCATTCAAGCAATCAATCAATCTTGCATTGTGAAGCAAGCATTCTTGCCATTCTCTCTCTTGTGGAAGTGGTTTTGGTCGCAACTGATATTGGGGGTGTTGAGGAGTCACCATCAACTCCACCATGGTATGTAGCTCTCAGTGTGCAGTTCCTTCCCGGATCGGGGTGATATTTTGGCTTGAAGAATTTCTTTGGAGTGCAGTTGAGGTTTCAAAAACCTCCACGGTTGAGATGGAAGGCTCCATGACAATTTGTTGTAGAATTCGCCTATATTGGGTGAAAAGTTGTTTTGAAGCAAATTTTTTTGCAGAATAACTCCACATGCTGGTCTGATTTTCATATTTTCGCAAAAAAAAAAATTTCAGTAAATATTTTCTGCGAGTATTTATTAAAAAAATTGGGGCAATTTTTTATTATATTGTCGGGCAAATTGATATTTTCTATCGGGCTATTCAAATATTTTTTGGCAAAATATTTGTATTTGGTCGGCTGTCATAATTCTGCGGACAAGGTATTGTGGGGTCACGTTGCACTAGTCAACTTGTAGGGTACGCCTTATTGTGTCCGTGAGGTCAAATCCTCTCGCTGGCATAATCTTACCCTGTTCTTTATCAATTGTCCTTTCCACATAATCAAGTGTCTGTCGTTCTTGTCGACATACCTACAATTTGTCGGATTCGGCATCGGCCAGGTCACATCGGTCCATCTGCTGACCGGGAAGTCACATTGGTGGTCGCATCCCATCGGCTGACATACACACCAGTGCTGTAGTCATTAGCTGTCCATGGTATCTACAGTTGGCTCACTATCCATCCTCTGCGAATAGGGATGCAGTGAAGGGCTTGTAAGGGTACCATCGGGCGGTTGTTGTATTAACACATGAAGGGTTTGTGAAACTTTTCAAATCTTATCTCTGGGCGCTATCAATTGGCACCGCTATCATCGTAGGCAGGAGGCTCGGGTGCCTTATATCATAGCCGCCCGGATCTTGGCGTCGTCGAAATTACAATCCTTGGGTCTTCCACTATTGGGCGTACATTCTGCTGTGTCCAATATACTCGGTAGTCGGTATTTTCTTTGGAAAGACTTTAATATATATAAAGTTTATTTTTATTAAAAATTTTCAATATTGTAATAGCCGACCATGTATTGTTTAAGCTAGCCGTGTGAAATAGCATAGAGTTTTATGTATTAGCCAACCCGTTTAAATGACGGTAGGGATTTTATCATTGAATCGATGGTCATATGGCTGAACCACTTTTTGCCCAGTGCCACATTTTGCACCAATTTAGTCTTGTGACTATGTTTTGTCCCCAAGTGCCTATTTATAGGCCTTTTTTTCATTTTTCCATAACTGTTGCATACGGAGGCGAAATTTTTGAAACGAAATATCGTCGGAAAGGTGAAGACCTGAATTTTTCAGTGGTGCAGATATTTTGCAGAGATTTTGCAGTTTTGTGCCTCTTTTTCTAGGTTGAAGCCCGATCATTGTTTTCTGCTTCCGAGCTCATATCTTTGTGCTCCGATCTCCGATTTTCTCCAAATTTGCGGCATTTGGAAGGTATTCAGGAGTACTTCAGATCTACTCATGAACTTTTTTCAGATTTGTTTCCAGATTTTCATATTTTCAGTTTGTAGCTGATTTGATAGTTTGGGATACATTGTTGTAAATTTGCAAAAAAAGTGCAAATTTTGTTAGCACAAAGGGGTTGATCTCTTGTATTGTGAGGGAAATTTGTTGTTCTCCTCTTGTAATATCTCATTGTATCATGGATTTGACAAAAGTTGTACTTCTAACTCCATATAACTATCATGAGTGGAAATCTCAAATGGAGTTATTATTATTAAAATCAAAGTTGCAACGAATCACATTTGGTCAAGATCCAGAACCTGCAGGAGCAAAAGAGAAAAGAAAATGGCTTGATAGAATGGATGAAGCTCTTGGTACTTTGAAGTTGTCCATTTCTCCAGATCTTAGATATCATGTTGCATCTTGCACTCATCCTAATGAAGCTTGGAATACTTTAGAGAGTCTCTTTGGTAAGCCAGATAAGATGAGGAAATTTAAGTTGGAGAATGAACTCATGGGTCTTAATCCTTCAGATTTTGACAATGTCCAAGACTTTTTCTCTAAGCTCAATTCTCTTAGATTGTAGTTATCTAATTGTGGGGTCACTAAAGAGGATGAACAATTGATACTTTCTATTCTTGCTAAGCTTGGTCCTGATTATTCAGTGTTTGTTTCTAATTTCTATGCTACAATGGATGCTCTTGGCAATGCATACAAAATGCCTTCTCTTGATGAATTTGCAGCTCAACTCACAAGGGAACAAGCAAAGTTGGTACACATGGGCACATTGAAGTCTTCTAGATCTCATGCTCTTGTTGCAAAGGAGACAAAGGATTCAAGTGGCATAGGTAAGAAGCAGAACAAGGCACCCAAGTCTAATGAGCAAGGTAAAGATTCTCCTTCACATAGCACTCTTGAGTCCACATCCTCTTCTAAAGAGGAATCATCTAAAAAGAGAAGTCAAAATGTGCATATTGTAAAAGATTAGGACATGATGAGCATAGATGTTATAATAAGAAGATTGATGAACTGACACACCTTCTTCAAAAGAATAACATTAAGTTGCCCTCATCAGTGTCTGCTACTTCTTCTTCTACATCTCAATCGGCAACTCCATCATCTTCATCTAAGTCACAGGACACAGGATCTACTTTTGGGCTACACAAGATGAAAGGACAAGCACTCTTGGCCTCTACAAGTCTTGCATCTCATAGATGGCTTCTTGATTTAGGGGCATCTCATCATATGGCATCTTCTATAGACATGTTCTCTTCTTTTGAGCCTTGTAATTTACCTCATATATTGATGGGTAACAATACATATATGAAGGTAAGTGGGAAGGGTTCTATTGATATGGGGGAAGGGACTTTCAATGATGTACTTTGTGTTCCTTCCTTGTCCACTAATCTCCTTTCTATTTATCAAATTACTCATGGGAGTCAAGGTAAAATAGTTGAGTTCACTCTAGATAGGGTGTACATAAGGGACTTGGAGACTAGGGATATTGTTGCTATCAGGATGGTTGATCACTCATCTCGTGTATATTCCTTTTCACATTTTGCTTCAGAAGATGATAATGTTCCTTTGACTGCATCACACACTTCATTGAGTGTGAATCATGATAGTGAGGAGAAGTTTGGTCATCTACACCTTGGTATTCTTGAGACCAGTGTTGAGCTTCCTACTCCTCCACCTCCTACTTCTTCAGTCATTAATGCTTCTATTCAGCATGATGATCATAGTTTTTCAGATCTTGCTTTGTGGGATGAGTATTTGACAGGCATTTCTAACTTGTTCATGGAGTCTCATACTGCAAATTTGGAGGACACACTTGAGGGGATTTCTCTCCTCTTTGATGACAGTTTCAGTACAAATGTTATCCCATCTTCTTTTTCTTTGGAGATTGGCATTCATGAGTCTCCTCCATCACTTGATTTGTCATGTTTCTTGGTTCAGTTTGATCATGATTTTGTTGTGGCTCATTCAAGCTTGGAGGATCTTCATCAGTTTTCAGAGGCATACATGAGCATTCATGCTTCCTCCTTTCAGTTGGACATGGAGTGGCTTCTACATCAGCTTATGAACTTGTTTCTTCCTAAGGGAAGATGTGTTGCTTGTAGACATTGGGTAATCTTTTGTTTTCAGGCATTCTTCATCAGCTTTGGAGCTTCTTCATCATGGGGGGCATATCTTATCTCTCTACTTCCTTCTTATGGGGGGTATTTGATTGTATATACATGATGCATGTTGTCCTTGGGGGGTATCATTGAGTCCTCCATACATCATGTTTCTTTTGTTTTGTTTTCTCTCTTTTGGAGAGGAGTTTTGTCCCACAGGGTTTTCTCCTTTTCTCTGCTTGTGAGAGATTGCATTATTTGCATTGTAAATGGGTACCTAACATGGCCTAGTAGCCAGGACCCATGGTCATAGTCTTTGCATAGTTTGCATAATAATCTTCTCCCTAAGTTGCACTTAAGGGGGGGTGTTAGTGTGAATAATTGTCTTGTACCTAGCTTATTCATTCACTAGGTAAATTAGGGGACATATTCACATGGTTAAGTTATAGGTAAAGGTTAACTCTAGAGGCTTGAATTGTATCTAGAACTTATCTTATCTAGCTAGGATGCATCATTTCCTAGGTGATTAGGTTGTTGGTTGTCTCATGTCATAGGATCATGACATTTGTCAACATCATATTCATACCTATCTCTCAACCTTGCCCATATAAGCAAGGCAACTCATGTACATTTGTATTCAAGCTTCAATCAAACAATCAATCAATCTTGCATTGTGAAGCAAGCATTCTTGCCATTCTCTCTTGTGGAAATGGTTTTGTAGTATGGCCCCAGTCTTGAGGTGTTGAGGTCACCATCAACTCCTACAAAATAGCCTTTCTCCATCGTAATTTGGAGAAATATATGGAACAGCCACAAGGATTTGAGGTCAAGGTAAGGATAAACTAGTGTGATTAAAGAAAAGTTTGTATGGCTTGAAGCAAGCACCTCGGCAATGGTACTTAATTTGATAGTTTATGGCTAAACAAGGCTACAGTAGGTGTAATTCTGACCATTGTGTTTATTTTAAGAGTTTGGATAATGATAGCTACATTATTTTGTGTTTATATGTTGATGACATGCTTGTAGCTGGGTCTAACATGGATCGCATAAGTGAGTTAAAACAACAGTTAGCAAATTCTTTTGCTATGAAGGATTTGGGGGCAGCAAAACAAATCCTTGGTATGAAAATTTGTAGAGATAGGAAAAACATAAAATTGTTTTTATCTCAGACTAATTATGTTGAAAAGGTGTTGCAAATATTTCATATGGAGATTGCAAAAGCTATCAGCACACCTTTACCTAGTCATATTAAATTGACTAAGGATATGTGTCCAAAGACACAAGAGGAGGAAGAAAAAATGTCTAAGGTACCATATGCTTCAGCTGTAGGCAGTTTAATGTACGCCATAGTATGTACTAGACCAGATATTGCACATGTCGTAGGGTTGTTAGCGGTGTTTGAATCATCTCAAAGAGTTGAGCATTGGATTATAAATTGCTTGAGATACATCAATAAATGTTTGTAGGGGGCTCTAATACTGATTTAAAGGCTGTATTATTTCAGTTGGTAGGGGATATAGATACCGGGTGAGTACCATAGGTTATGTATTTATAGTTGAATGCGACAATAGTAGGGTTAGATTTTCTTGATTGAAGAAAAAGTGGTTGCTTTATCCACCACAAAGGTAAGCGTGTGTTGTTGCAACAAAAGGTGCTTCAAAGGAGATAATATGACTGCAATTTTCATAGACAAGTTGGGAATATGGGCTAGAAATTACTTGTTTATGAACAGCAGTGTTATACATCTGCCCACCAAGGTATACCTTTCATTCTAAAACAAAACACATACGGTTGAGATATCATTTCATTTAGTGGGTGTTGGAGGATGGAGAGGTCAAGCTAGACAAGATACATATAGATGCCAATCCAATAGATATGTTTACAAAGGCGGTGACAAGGGAGAAGTTGAGCTCCTCTTCAGATTTGATTGGCCTTCAAGGTTGAATTCAAGTATAATAGAGTAGCAGGGTCCAAGGTACTTATTTCTAGTGGGAGCTGTAAGTGCAACAGTGTCATCCAGGACCAGTCTCCAAGTGGGAGATTGTGTTGGTGTGGAGCCTGATCAGTCTCCAAGTGGGAGATTGTTGGTATGTGGTGATTGATCATGCTATACTGTATAGCCCGACATGTATCCTTTCTAGGGTCTAGGGCTGGGTGAGGCCCTAGGCGGGGGTTTGGGGGCAGCAACCCCTGAGAAAAATTTTCCTCCTACTTTTTCATGTCGTCATCAAAAAAGGAAAAATCAACAAAAAGAGGAAAAATTTGACTTTGTAGAACCCTAATCTTGAAGCTTCTAAGCTTGTTAAAAGGGGGTTTGGATGTGGGTTACAGTATGATGAAAAATGTGATTATTCACAAGATTGTAATAGGTTTTTGCATTGAATAATAAAATCATTGGATGGTTGTGGTTTGGTGGATGTAGCCCAGATTGGGTGAACCACATTAAATTCTCTATGTTATAATTTATTCTATGTGTGTTTTAGTTTCTCTACTTATTAATTAAATCTGCATTTAATTGTTAGATATTTTCCTTTCTAACCCTAACACTTCATTCTTGTGAAGAGTTTTTTGAGTATGCATTAGAAATGTTAACCATAAAGGATATGAATGAAGTTTAAAATCTATTATTATGTTCTTTTAGTGATTATGATGATGATGATATGGAAGATTTATATCTTCATGTTAAAAGGGCATAGGCTTTTGTAGTTATAATGAGTGTTATAGAAAATCCCCTATTTGATGAGCCTCTATTTGCACTAGAAGTGGGAAATGGTGATCCTTGTTGGTGCAAAGATAATCCACTCTTTGTTGAGAATTTTGATGATGCATCTAGCACATGGTTAGAATATGGTCTTGAGAAAACATAGCAACATATTGATGAGCTCCTAGAGGGCATTACATATGATTGTTTCACATTTGATAGAGATATTACATAGATGGTTGAATATCATGAGGCTAAATACTTAGAAGAGTATGAACATTTTTCAGTTTCCAATTCAGTAGAAAGGTATGCTGATGGAACATAAAAGTGAGATGATTAATGAAGAATGTTATCATCAGTATGAGCATGTTTTTTGTGGTAACACCAATGTGTCATATGATGATAAAAAAAAATTAGTTTATGCCTAGTTATGCAATGCAGAATGACAAGAATTACATTAGCAATGGTATGCTCAGAAAATGTGTGAGATGTGTTAATAAAAATTATTGTAAACAAGCAAATTTTAAGGGAAACTACAAATTTCTACTTGAAAATGAAAATTTATAGATGTTGCAATGGTATGGCAAAGGTATAAGTAGATGGAGGAAAGTTAGTTCTTTTATTAGATTAGTCTTTAATAGGGGCAAGAATCAGCTCTAAGTTTAGTGGCTTGATGCCACTAACTATAAATGAAGCCTGGTTAGATTACAGGGTGTAAGATAACTTGTACCTCAAAGAAAGGCTTTAGATTGGTTAAAATTGGAACTCTTGGTTTTGGTCCTTGTGACCTATGTAGAATTTTTTTGTATATATGTTGGTTGTCCTAGTTTTGTCTTCTGAGATTGGTCCTCTTCACCTAATATTCTGGGATCTCACCATGCTTGCAAGAGGCATGTGTCCCCACTTGGAGCCATTGATGGAACCCCTCAAAAAATTCTTGGTTCCATTTTAAATTTTTGCATTACTTGGCTTGAACTCTCATTTTGGCTTAGGGTTGTTCCTTATCACTGTTTTAGGGTTTTTGTGTTGCCTAAATCCCTCACAATTAACCTATGAATTTAGGAAACCTTTTGTCATTATATTTTCACATTGACCCGGTGTTCCCAGTATCTGATCATTTTAATTGTCACTTATGCCATCGAAGTCATTGTTTTCACTAGCCCCCTGAGTTTAGGATTATCGGTTACCTTGATTATTTTAAATTTTTTTTATGGTTAGACTTGATTTTCCTTCTAAAAATGACTTAAGTCTTAAATCCCCATTCCTAAGGGTCAAGTTCTTATTGGCCTAAAGGTGGTTCCTTTTTAAATTAACTTTTGTGGCATGTGAAGAATTAGGTTTTCATGATGGCCATCCAATTGATAAAAGTTGATCACCAATGTTCCCCACACCCCCATGCTGATTTATTCCTTATTATTTTATTTGCATAGGATGGTAGGATTTTGCCATGCATTTGGTACTTTGGTGGGCCCAATCTTCTTGGTAAATATAGCTGGTGCCATTTGAACAAGATCAATGATAGTTATCAAGCTACATGGCCACATCTTGACCACTCCCTGCGTGCCCATGTTGGTTTATTTCACATTATTTTAAACATGCGAGCTAGCAAGTGATGACCACATGTCATGTCTAGTGGTGAGACCAATGTTTCTAAAATGTCAACGGGCATGGCTTCAACAAAGATCAATGATGGACACCCCAACACATGTCTTCATCAGGACCATTCCTTGTGCACCTGTTTGTCCTATACATTAGGGAAATATTATCACACGAGCTAATGGGCAAGGTGACATCTGTCACTTTTGTGGGACCGGCTAGGTTTTGAAGATGATGATTACTTCATAAGGGAGAAATATCAATAGTTGATGGAAGGTGATGTAGTTCAATCCTAACCACTCCTCACCACCCTGTGAGGGCCCCGCCTATGTCCCATATTTTTCTACAGGCAAGCGGGAAAGTGCCATGTGGAAATTCTAAAATGTTTTGATGGAATCCAATGGAGTTAGAATGTTGCTAAATTTGGCTGAGATAGCACTATGATGAAAATGACATTATTTTTTTTATTATTCTTTTGAGCACGTGTTTGGGTTTTGACCATCAATTCTGACAATTATTGGTACATGTGGGAAGGTGATAATTAAGCAAGGCAATGTACGAACCGATACTCTAAGATCAAATCAAGATCATTCCCCACTATTTTTCTATGAAGAAATACAAGTGTATTAATTCCCATGGGTGAGTAGGTAACCATGGCATGATAAGTTTTAAATTGATGCTAAGTATGTGGTTGAAATATTTGTACACATTGGATGTATATCTACTTTAAGATTTTATGATTAGGAAAAGGCATTAATAGCATACAATTAAGCTTTATCACAACCTGTTACACTAGTGATATTTTAACATTGATTTAGTTTTAAAACATAATCAATGGTTGAGATTTTGAAAGCTTAGAGCAGACTATTGTCAGCTCACACACACAAGCTTTCCTTGAGTATTAATGGTTGGAATGCTTGCATGGCTTAATATAATCAAGATTGATGGTCATATCTTTCATTCAGATGTAGACAATTGAGTTATGGTCCAAGAGCATAATTGGTGAGAATTTCCTAAGTTTTCTTGTTTTGGTTCTTAGGAAGATGAGTAAGGCATGTGAGTCTATCAAACCAGTGCGAATGTCCAAGAGATGAGTTTGTTGGAGTTTGAGGAAAATTATCCTAAGGAAGAAATTGATACAAAAGGAGCTTCTGAAGAACCAAAGGGTAGAAGAGCACGTAGGAAATTCAAGAAATATGGTGTAAGAAGTAATTATCATTTGAGAAGCTAGACTATTTTAGAAGAGCCGGTCAAATTTAAAGAGAAGGAGATGGTTGAATATGAAAAGAAGGAAAAGAAGAAGTGCAAGTACCGTAAGGCCTATCTAGGGAAAAATAATTCTCCCATTGAGGTTTTTGATAGTCTTTTAGGTAGTGGAGGTGATAGTGATCCAAAGGGTGATTATTATCCCCTCTCCCTAGTACCCTCTGAAGATTCTAACGAGGAAGTGGTGATGGTTCCTCCAATTCCACCATGAACAAGACATGGGCGAGTATCATCTGAGGCTGATAACTCAGATTGATGACTCTGCCCCATTTTTGTTTTTGATGATACCATTGCCACGTTATTAGGATTGTCCTATTTAGCATTCATGTGATTTCTTGTTTCTAGTACTAATGTGAATTTTTTTAGGCTGGTATGTTGGAGAAGTGCTAGACTTCCTATCTTTGGTAGAATCTATGTCTTTTCTGGATGGTATACAAGTTTTTGCTTAGATTGAAAATGGAGAATCTTCTTTGGTCAAAAAAGATGAAGATTTGATGCTGTTGTAACAAACATTGCCTCTTAGGGAGTTGGTGTGTCTTCTTTAAAGAATGTGGAGTTTGGTCTTTTACTCTTCCATTTTCCTCAATGATTACATGTAACTAACTAAGGAGTGTCTCAAATTTTTGTGCAAATGATCTTCAATTGAAACGAAATGTAAATGTAATTGGGATTGATGCTTGTTGCTCCCTTATTTTATAAAAGGGATTCCAGGGCTCATTACATGGGTCAGATTTTTTAGGTCTAAACATGGTCTAGGTGAAAAGCTAAGTTTAGAAAATGCATTTTGTAAAAGAATATGGATGAATAGAACAATAGATTGTCTTAGGTGTGTCTTGTATGTAATAGTCTTAAATTGGTTTTATAGAGTCTACAGATATTGAAACAAATCTTAGTTCAAGAACAAGTACTTTCCTCTATGTACTTCTTACAAGTTATAAATGAATATATTAATGGTATTCTTATTTTTCTTTAGATGTTCCATTATATGTATGATTTTGTTTTTGCTTTAACTCAAAGAGTTAATTAAATGCCTGAAGAGGGTTATAGATTTGTAGGGAATTACATAGGATTTGATAAGAAGTTATTGTTTCAGGCACTGTGAGTTTTCATACTGCAAAGTATTATGAGAATAGTCTATCAATTTCTAAACTAAGTGACTTATATATTACTGGTTCTTACATATTTGACTCTATTGTCCCAATTGTTGAAGCACTTATCTATTTGTTAAATAACCTTGCATAAAATGAGCTACTAGCATCTCAGACTATAGATTTTGAAATCAGAACAATTTTCATTTAAAAATCTTTTCAATTTTGATGTATGGGTTTGAACTGCCCCTGTCTCTTGGTAAATAGGTAATCATTTGATTAAAGGTTAGCCAAACCTTTAGTGAAGTGCATTATTTGCAATACGTAGGAGTATATATGTGTATAATTATGTTATCAATGTGATATACCTAATTTGAACACAATAAGGAATACCCTCCTAGGTCTCACAGAGCCTAAAGAGTAGGAGTAAAGACCTCAAAATCCTTTACTCATTATGTTGGCCTTTGACCTTGAATTTTCTTAACCATAAGGGTTAGCTACCCTTTAGAGAAATTCATGGTTATGCTGGAAAAAGAACCAACAAGTTTCTTGACTATGGTATTCAATTGTGGATTTTTTTGGAAAATTGGGTCTATTGGTGATTTGGTGTTTTAAGTCTTGAAATCTACATGTTATCTTCTTTGATATCTCAATTTTTCATGTTACTAATTTTATTACGAGTTATGCAGTTTGTGGATTAGCTACCCATTGACTATAGTGGGATGACTTGAATGTGGATTGTCTATATCCACAAGATTAATTCAATGTTGATGCAAATTTCATTAGTTGGCCTTGTCCATGATCATTTGTGCATTGGTAGTTTGTTTTGAAATGAGTGGATGGATAGTTAGTTTTGTGACTTGTAGCGTGTTTTTTATCTTCTTGGCTTGGAGATTTTGGTTCTACTTATTATTTAGTGTTGCTGATATTGCATTTTATTGTGTTAGATCCATGAAGAATATTCATTAAGGAGATGGTTGTCATGATGCTTGGAGAGCTCAATATCACTGTTTAGTGGGAGCTTTAGCAATGACTATGGATTCATCACTTGGTGATGGATGATCTTGTTTAGTGTTGCTGATGTTACTAGGAGGAGCTCTTAGATCCTATTGTTGTAGAAGGGTTCTATCGCTTTTGCATGGACATTATATGGAGATGGTTATTTTTTCATGTGAATGAATATGTTGACATCTTGGTTTTCCATGCAAGACTTCTTTAGTCTTTGGTTGAGGTGTCATGATTTGTATTCTAATATGTGATCATTGTTTTGATAAGATGGCTATTTTATTATGCCATGGTTTACTCTTAGCTTTGGATTAGAGTTTTGGCATGATACAAGTGATTTTTATTTTCTTTGGATCTTATGATATTATTTGAGGAGCTATGAGATCAAGATGTCACATTTATGTTCTTGATTCATGATTGGAGCTTTGACATTGATCTTGTGTGGTTCTCTTGGTATTGGGTACATTGATCACTTTCTTGATTACTTCATGATGATGCTTTGTTGCATTTGGATTTTGGCATGGATTTATTGGTTACAAGTACTCATGTATACTTGGAGACATAGGTGAGGCTAGATTTCTCTTGTGGTTAGATACATTTGTTGAGATGGTTACTCTTGATGAGATTTTAGCAGGAATTCTAAGTAGCCTACGCCTTGGCTAAATGTGAGTTCAATATGGACCTATGAGAAGAGTTTTCTTGGATGATTCATGATGAATTGGATATCTTGGAGGATTATTCTCACTCCCCACTCTTGGTCCCCTCGACAGTTTACTTGAGAGGTATTTACCGTTGTTTCTTTCATGATATTATGTTATGCTTTGTCCTCTCATGCATGTGGTTCTTGAACTATGGATATATGGTTTTGGAGGATTCATTTGAGGAGTGTTGGCATGTTTATCACCTTATGCATCATCATTACATTCATTGATGTTGAGTTTAGGAGATGTATTTGGCTTATTTCCTTCATTGGGAATGGATTTAGTTTGATCTCCTTTGGTTATGAGAGGCTTACATCCATGTTGGTTACATAATATATATGTTATGTTTGATCTTGGCGATTGAACAGTTGGGTGTTATTATGGATTTTCTTTTAGGTTGCTGTGGAGGAGATCATACTTGACATAGTTGGCATTTAGATGATGTGCGGTGTTTCTCTCTTTGGTCTTGATTATCTTCTTGGATGTTTGGCTTCACATTACACTAGTTTTGAAGTTTGGTTGGAGCTATTGTGATCACTAGCTTGTGGTCATGTGTTTTCACTTATGTTCTTGGGTGATGACATGGAGGTTTCTTTATCTTTGTGGGCAATGGAAATGGAATGCACAACTTCCTTATTAAAGAAAGGGATCCAATTTCACAATGTTCACATTCAAGAATATCTTAGAGACTTCAACCCAATGAAGGATATGAGAGATATAAAAATAAGATATATTTGGGGATGAATGAAACAAGTGAGGGGATTCACCACCAAGTGCAAACTTGGAATACATGAAATGTTTGAAAACATAATGTGATAGGCAAGCATATGTTAAATGACCTAGAAGTGATTATGAAACAAAACATAAAACTGTAAAACTAAAAGTGTGGACTTGGAAAATTTTTGAGGATGGAATGGAGACTAGAAATGCTACTAATCCTAAATTTTTTATCTACTAGGACTCTTCGCCATTTTGGGTGAATACCCAAATCTAGAAAATTGTACCAAAGCCTATTTCAGACAAATGGGTATCCAAATCTACAAAAACCTCTGAAAATGGGTACAGTGGGACTCATTCACCACTAATGGCATATGATTCCACTTTGAATTTTTTGAAAACCTGAAAGTGGAAACAAAATCTCTCGTTCAATTCTCTCTGTACCTCTAGGTGTTTGGATCTGAAACCTTGATTTTTGACACTATAAATGACAAATTGTAGATATTTTGACCTAGATAGTAAGGAGATGACTTCAACAAGTTTGTAACTTAATATTCAATCATTTCCAAGTCTTCAATTTACCTAAATCTACAAATGCAAAGAAAGAGAAAATGTTGATTGTTAGGAAAATGGGGGTTTGCCTTGGTCAAACCCCTTCTAGGTAATTAAACCAAAATAAAGAAATAAGATAATGAAGCATCAAATAGTGAAATTAGAGACTTTCCATCATAATATATCTTGAATTTCTACAACAATGGATGAAGAATCTTCCATTGAATGTCTGAAAAATATTATCTTGATGACTTAAAATGTTAAAACCCTAGCTTGCTTGACTTGAGATGAATAATGAATGATGAATGAATCATGAAATAGGTTTTAGAAGCTTGTTTATATAGGAAATCCATCTAAATTTCCCATTAATTTGATCCCCAAGGCCGACATTGAAGAAAATTAAACTTAAAACCTAATTTTTCCCACTTAAAACTTGTAGAAGAATGAGACAAGAAGATAGAAGTGACACAACATATACATGGGGAAACCCTTTTGGGAATAAACTACACCACCATAATCAATAGTGCTTGTATTATTTAACCTTAGAACAAGATTGAAATAACACTATATCAATCCTTGATTCATATGAAGGTAAAATCTACAACTTTAAACTTGTAAACCTATGAGACTGTTGATTTAATTAAGTGTTCTTTGTCACAATTATTTGTGTATGATTAATCTGTTTAGATTCATTTTACCAATTGCAGAAAGAGAGAAGATTGTAGAATAATGAGACAAGAAGATAGAAGTGACATAACATATACGTGAAGAAACCCTTTTGGGAAAAAACTCCACCACCAAAATCAATAGTGCTTGTATTATTTAACCTTAGAACAAGATTACAATAACATTGTATCAATCCTTGATTGATATGCTTAGTTTTCCTTCAACAATCATTCTTCACAACCTACAATAAACTCTCATACATTTGCTGCAATTACAAGCTATCCATGCATTCCATGTGACCAAGCATGAATCCACACATCCCATGCTATGCTTCAAACCCTCACACATGCAAAAGATCAACCAAGAAAATTTGTAACCATCTATGATTCTTGAAAATATCTTCAACTTTATGTAATTAAATAGATAATTATGAACACTGTAAACTCCAAATATTTTACAATTACAAGAGGATAAAGATCCTCACAACTATCTGCACCATTCTTGTGCAAGTAGAGTTCTTCCATGAAAAACAATGTCAAACCAAGTCCTTCATCAACTTGGGCATCCCAAACTGAAGACTTAACTAATTGTTGGTTTCAAAGATATCTTGTAAGCATCTCCTCAAAGTTGGAACCCAAGAATGGGCCCACTTAACTGAGCCTTGTAAATATCTTCTCATGAAAAAGTGTTAACTCTAAGATACCAACTTGGGTGCCCAAGGTGGGTCCAAGTCAATCTTTGTTAACTGAAAGTATCCACCATTCATGTAAACATCATTCATGATTGATCATCCCCTGTTAACTGAAAGTATCAACCTGTTATCTGTCTTGAAATTAAAGTCATTAGTCATGCAACTCAAATCAACTGAAGTCAGCTACATGCAACTCAAACTAACTACATGTAACTGAAGATAATTGATCCATAACTGAACTGAACTAAACTAAATTGAATTGAACTAAATTGATATTGAACTAATAATGAGTTGATAGTGTCACTCCACACATTATAGTTATCAATCCATAACTTATAGGAACTAGACATGCATTATATAAGAGTTATCAATTCTCCAAATAGTTAACTTAAACAAGGTGGGTCCTACCTTCCA